>VDFB02271358.1:622483976-622539200 GCA_007258455.2 Sequoia sempervirens | reverse complement strand
AGTGATCCTGACCCCTCTCCAACATGCATTTTTTGAACTTGGGCCTCCTCCCTATCTTCAAGGACCATTTGTTCTTGAGCAGATTCATTTGATCCAATGTCTAGATTTGGCTCGACTTGAGCATGAGAACTTCCTAAGCTTTTTGAGCCCTTCCTACATGTCACAAAATATTTTGCAAAACAAAAGTGAGAGATGATGCTATATAAGTGAATTTTATGTATGCAAGAAAACAAAGTGATAAGACATGATGCTATAAGTGAGAGAAGTTTCTGATAGTTTTATATGCTCATCCATACCAATAGAAGGAAGTGATCTTGACCCTTTTCCAACAAGCATTTTTTGAACTTGGGTCTCCTCCCTAACTTCAAGGTCCATGTGTTCTTCAGCGGATTCATTTGATCCGATATCTAGATTTGGCTCAACTCCAGCTTGAGAAATTCTTGCTTGTTGTTTGAATTTACATGGAAGCAAAGAAAGTGAGAGACTATGAGTTATCTAAGTGGAGTTGAAACAAATAAAATCAAAGATTCTTGAACTTCAGAATTCTATGGAACAAAATCAATTGGAAATAGATGATAAAGAATTTAGGGAATGTCTATGCAAGATGACTATTGGAAATATATTTATAAGCAAAAAAAATTGAGGTATTAATGAAAGTTCTAAACACACACTGGACAGAGAGAGAGAAGAAACAACTATGTACCTTGTTTCTTTCTATGATAATTTTCCAAGTTTTGTTCACGTCTCTTTTGTTCTTCTTCTTTTGACAATTTTCATTGAGAAACATTTTTTCTTTTTCTTTGTTGTCCCATTTTCTTCTTCAACTTAAAGATGACTCAAAGAAAGTCCTCTACCAACTTCGTTAAATTCTCCTCCAAATTTTTCCTTGATTGATAAAAATGAAAATTTGTCTTTCCAATATTTCCCTCCTTGATAAATGTGCAAAAAACTCTTCTCCAAAATATATGCTCCAAGTGATATAAATGTGGATTAATCTTGCAATTTGACATCCAAAATAATGAAAAATAAGCTTCTATTTATATGCATATTGGATGGGAAAAAAATTATTCTAGTGTACATGGAATAACTAGATCCTAGTTTAAATGAATCAAGTGGTAAACAAACAAGTTATTTCATTGTGGAGTTTTTTGTTATTTAATGCATAGATATGCACAACATATCTAGTAATTTTAGAATTTTGTTATTGGTCAAAAATGTATAATAGAGGTATAATTTGAATTGAATTTTCTTAATTATATTTGAATTGAATTTCAAGTTACTTGTCAAAAAGATTATATTTTGTTCTCAACTCAATGGTTCATGTTGCTTAAGTCATTTTAAAAAAATATTTATTGTGATCAACATGAATGAACTTAATTATAAAGTGACATTGATTTCCTAAAACTCTACTAGAGATCAAATGTATATCATATAAGGAAATGTAAGTTGTAAGATATCATCAAATAAGAAAACATGTATGTATATTGAATATTTAAAGCACATGCATACATATATCATGTAAACATGTAACCATAAGAAAACACATGTACATACATGTAAAGAGATTCAATGTATAAACATAACACATGTTATAAGAAAAGAGGAAAATGTATGTATATATCATATAATCTAAAATGTATGTACATATCATATAAGCAAATGTAAATTAGAGATCATCAAATGTCAAATACTAAAGATCAACAAATAAGCAAATGTATGTATATCATATAATCAAATGTAAGTTAGAGATCATCAAATCTCGAATACTAAAGATCATCATATAAGCAAATACATGTAGTAAAGATCATAAATCTAGTGTGCAGGGCATAATATGAATGTCGACTCCTAGTCGAATGACCATTTGAATGAGAACGGTTCTGCTCTGAAGGATATGCTGAGCCTTGCAAATAAAATTGTGTAATAAATGTGTTAAATACATATAATTTATATTAAATAAATTTTATGAAAGTTATTTTTAAATGAACTTGTATTTTTAAATATCTATCTAGATCTATGCATACTTATTGCATGTACATATACACGTGTATATATAAAAAATTAAAACTCACATGTCCATTGGTAGCAGATTCATCCACAGAGTCATGCCAATCATGTACATGATCTAGACCAAGGCTAGGAGTGACATGAGGTATGCCCACATGTAACAATATATATACATATATATCAACTTACATGAATATCTAGTTAAAACAAAAATTTAAAAATAATTAAAAAAGAATTGAAACATTCACATGCACACATATAGGCACATCATCTGATATTAGATGACCTAAGTCCTCTGAAAAAATTGCCTCCACCATATCCACCAAACGGTCAAGCGATGAATCAAAATTTGTATCCATCTGATCTATCCCATGTCGTGCCATAAATGATGAATGTAGAGGACTATGAAGGTGAATGGCATCGGCGATGATGAACTAGAACCAATAAACATATAAATAAAAACCATAGTCTGTGCAACTGTCGAATGAACTGTAGGTGGATCCTGATGTGCACTGGTGCTTGGTTGAGAGTGATGGGATCCTAGAGCTGAAAAAAATCCATGTACCAAATAATCTTTGAAATGCTCTATACCGATCCCATAGTTTGATGCAATGTGGGTATATGCCTCCAATACGTCCTTGGTCAAACAATGCAGAGTCCTGCATGCCATATCTCCTGTAAGTGCATCAAGCTATGTAGGAGTAGGGATGTCGGTTGCTATAAAAGGATCCATGGTGGTCCACTGTGCTAAAAATGGTGTTGATCAAGAATTTTTGGACATCAAATACTGACCTACACGATCATCAAATATCCTAGTGGTGGCAGTTGCAATGTCACCTACAGTGTCAATTGCTTCCTTTTGGGAAGAAATGACAACCTCATCTACTATGCAAGCTAGAGCTGGGGTGAGAGCAGGAGACCTCTCAGCAACCAATACCCTAAACACTGGGGCTGGTTTATCTGCAATCTTGCCATGCCCCTGACCAACATATGGTGGAATGTCTAGGTAGTTAACTTTGAGGCCCAAATGGACCTTAGCATACAACTATTGAACAAAATATAATGGAATTTGGTCATTGTTTGGGTATTGACCATGTGCTGCAAGAAATCGTGGGTAGATCAATTCAGCCATAGCACAATCGACACATCTAGTGACCTGGTATCTCCTAACCTTACGTGCATTTTGATAAAAAAGAAAACAAGTGTTTTTAATCATTTATTTGGTCATACTATCCTGTATTTTTTTAAGGGGAACATCACCATGTACTTCTTCCTGCATGCAGGAAAGAATAGCAACTACTCTATATGGGGAAAATGCACTAGTCCTCTCAAGTTCATCTCTTATTTTTTCTAAACTATGTAATATTGACATGCATAGTTCAGAATATATCTATGGGTTTTCACCATTTGCTAATGAGTCTCTCAATATTTTAATCTCATTAGTGGTATTTGCAAACAAAGAATCTGGAGGTGGAACATGATCTACATTTTCCATGTTATATATATGTATGTACACCTAAAAGAGCAATGAGACCTTGGTAAATAATATATCTAGATAAATGGAATAAAAATCTAAAACACTTGTAATAATTCATCTACTCATCAATAATATTTTCATACCATTAACAAAAAAAATTCAACATATATCATAGTTTTTAATAATTTCAAAACATTCAAATTACTAGATTGCACACAAAACATAATCTAAAACAATTCTAAAATTTAAATTTAAAACATAAACTAAAATAGTTCTAAAATTTAAATTACTAGATTGCACACAAAGCATCATTACTTAACATTGGTAGTCATGTAAAATCAATCCAGTCATTATTGAAGGAACAAATAAGAGAAGAAAATGAGATAGATGATAAGCTTGTAAATATAATTTCTAATGAGTCTATTGATTATATTATTTTACAAGAAGTAAAATTGGTAACATGTAACCATAATTGAACACTTTAATTTATTTAGAAGGATGCTTTTATTTGGAAGCTAGTCATTAGAATAATAGAAACGATCGATGAAATCTGATTGATAAGTATATGATAGATTATGCGATTGACTCTATTGTTTACCCATGTTATAAATTATTTTAAGTTATTTATAAAATTAACCTGGCTATTGTTTGACATTATTTGTCTTTATGTCCCTTATAAGGTTCAATGTAATGATTGAAAATAAAGATGAAAAGTATTGAGGACCTATATTTTATTTAAATGGCATAATAAGATAGTTCCCTTTACTAGCAAATCAAAAATCGTATGTGCTTCATTGTGTAATTATTGAAATTGACACCCTATGATTTGATAGAAATTAGGATATATGGATTGATCTAAATGGGGCTATATCAACTAATTGTAGATCTATTATAAGTGACATAAAGCCTCAATGTCTCATTTGTATTAAAATATGGGGATGATGTGGCTATTTTAAGGTCCAAAATTTCATGTGCTAATAGCATAAACATATAACATTAATTTTTTTGGGAGTTTGTACCAAATAGCTTTATCCAAACACAAATTTTGTTTAAAATACCTCAAGACCTATGAATGAAATTAAAAATTTCCTAACTTAAAGACCATCAAGGAAGGTATTAATGCCATATGTGGCTTCCTTTTCCTATTATATAAAATTCAACTAAAATAGCTTTTAAGAAATAGTTCCACAAAATTAGAGGGGTCCAACCATGTTTTCAATTAATTTAAAATTATTATTTTAAGATTTTTTAATTTTTAAATAAATATATAAATTTCTTACATTATTTTGAATTAAAATGATAATAGTGGACATAAATTACACAAAATTGAATGTTATTAAAATTTTGGTTAAAAAGTAAGACTTGGTTAACCTTTAAAGCCATTGAGGAAGGTATTGAGCTACTACAAGTGGTTTATCCATGAAGGGATTGAAGTCTCATAACGAAAGTAAATACAAGAGGAAGGAAAATATAGATGATTTCCTCACAAGTATATACGTGTTTCGACTTGATTATTTATTTCATCCTAAAAGGAAACTATAAATGTTTTTTATCCTATAACTTTTATCTTATAAATAATTTTAGATGCATTTGACTTGTTAGCTTCCCTTTTCATTTACTCATGTAATTTAAGAAATCTATTATTAGAGTTGCACATGGGAAAAGAATGAGCTCCCCTCCACTAAGGGCTTATTTTTTTCTTATACTAATTTGAGAATTTTATTATTTCAATTCTTAATCCTAGTCAAAATGTGGTGAAGGGGAAATAATACCCATCCAATAAGTGTTCCTCAATCCCTTGAAAATGAAAAATTGTGTATTATCTAACTTGGCTATCATTGTTAGGATTCTAGCTTCTATTTATACTATTTCTAGAATAGTACTAGAGCCTAGATTGATAGTTCCCTTATCTCTCCTATGGATGAGGATCCCTCTAAGATTGGTTGTTCCACTTCTTCGTATGAGATTAGTAACAAGGTTTATGAGTGTGTTAAATAGGGGGAGAGGTTGGGTATATAATGTACTTTAGACATGGTTGTTAAATGTAAAATTATTTATACCATGAGAGGGTTGAACAATTTAAAAAGAATTGGAAGACAACTATAATCTATAACATAGCATCCTTAAATGGCTCAAATTTTAAATGAAACAATGAAATAAAGAATAAGAAAACAAAGATTAGTGTAAAATTATTTGAAAATAATTGGGGATAAAAATATCTAATTTAATAGTTGTTAACATAAATGAACATCAAAGTAGGATTATGTAAGTGAAAAAAATTATATTTCCTTCCTTGAACCTAAATTTATCTAGTTAAGATATGTCTAAAATTAAGAATTCACACTAGAATATCAATATTCCATAAGAATCTCATAAAGAGGATGAATTTAATGGAAGATAATATAAAATCCTCCATATGAGGATGGATTTTATCATTACATTATGAGTGAATCATCTCAATTATATATCCAAGAACACCAAAAAAGTATATATTGGAAAGAAAAATAATCACACATTTATCAAATTTTTATATGTATAAAGTTTAGATACCATCAAACTATTTAAACTTATAGATTGCATAAAACTATAAATTGAATCGTTAAAACTAATTTATTAAGAATCAAATCTAATAAAGTTTGACTTCATATTGCATACGTGTTATAAATATCTCACTAATCCAACCATACATTTTATATATGTTAAAAAATATATAATAACAATTTATACAACTTCTAATTATGATAATAAATCTAGAATCAAACATGACCCAAATGTAGGATAAAGAAAATAATCTTAATCTATACCATTATTTTGAGTTTGGTTTAATAGAAATTCTAAAAATTTATAATCATGAAAAAAATAATGAATAAACTAAGAATCATTTTAACAATGGTAAGTTAGTGCCTAAAGATTGGCCTGAAAAAATATAATATTCAACATTCTCATCACAAATGATACATGAAAACTAAGGATCATTTGGTTATATATTTTTATGGATTTAAAATTTGAATATTTATTACTATAATATGTTCATTACAATTATATTTTTAAATAATATTGTAATAATTTATTGTCTTTGAAATATTTTTTGTGGATTTTAATGTTGTTTTTCAAATTTAAGTTAGAGTAAGTAGAATCTAATGAGAGACCTTAAAAATATTCAAGTAATTTATGTTCGCCTTAAAATTATGATTATTGTTCAATTAAATAGATTATTGATTGTATTTAGATTTCAAAATTGGAAATAGTTTAAAATTATAGAAGCATATTATCCTTTGATACAAAAATCTATGTCAAGGATTATTTGTATCTTCCTCATGATTATGTTTCACATATTGAATATTTCAAGGAGGATTGTGTGAATGATTTCAAAGTTGAAGCAAAGATTGGTTGAGATCAATGAAGGATATTTTGATAAACTCTAAAATCCTAAGAAGAGAGAAGATGGTTAGTCATATTTTAATAGACCTTATCTTCACTCCTATTCAAATGCAACCTCTCCAACCAATATATTGGATTGAAAAATAAGTAATAGATATATATGAACTTTTTCCTAATCCTGCTCCATTTACCCCACCATTAGATATACATATTGGTATTTACCTACTCAAGTTTTATGAGACCCTAGGTGCCTTTGTGAATACATCAAAAATATTATGCATGATGTCTAAGAATTTAATTGTGATGGATTGATATATTCCAAGAATTTATAAATTAAGTATATATTCATATATATGTATTTTTTTGAGTGTTTAAAATTAGTTAAAAAATTTCTTTGAGGGATTTATACAAATATGACATCTTAGAAAGATAATTTCATGTCATTTTGGTGAAGGTCATAACTTAACTTTTAATTTATGATTTATGGGAATGACATCTTAGAGAAGTTTATAGAAGGCCATAGATGGCCCACTTTTTGAATTAAATTTAGTTATTGAATTAGTATTTTTTGGATGCACATTTAGATTTAAATTTACATGGCAAAGTCACAATGTCCTACTATTGATTAAATTCCTACAAGAAATTAAGGAACTTGGGATACCCACCTCCCAATGGTCTTGGAATGGATGCATTTAGATGGAGAAGGATTTCAAAACGCCCATGGTACTTGTGGACCCCTCAAAGGCATGATATATAACACATGAACTTTATTTGTGAAATTTGGTCTTTAGTCGTTGGCTTCTAGTATGAATGTTATCTATAAGGTGGAATTCTTAGTTGAGACTCTCAATCTTCCATTGTTGGTTTCTAGAGTGATTAGACAATATGAGCCAAGTATTAATTTCTAATGTTAATTATTGAAAGAAGGTATATAAATTATTTGAGCATCTTAATTCTCATATGTAGAGTTGTCTTAGTCAATTTCTCAATGTATGAGCTCCATATATTTGTAAATTTTTCTTAATATAAAAACATATTTTATTTCATTAATTAACCTTTCTATTCCATGTTACAAAGGATGCTCTTATTTTAAATTATAACTATATAATTCAAAATTAATTAGTAATTCAAGATAGAGTACACACAATTTCTTTAGTGAAAATAAAATAATATTCTTATTTCCATGAGAGTTATGTAGAATGGTAGCTTGATGTCTCAGAAATATTTCTTTCATACATACTATTTTTTTATCATTACATTATGAGTGGATCATCTCAATTATATATCCAAGCACATCAAAAATTTATAGATTGGAAAGAAAAATAATCACACATTTATCATATTTTTATATGAATAAAGTTTCTACCATCAAATTATTTATACTTATAGATTAACTTATTTTTTAATATGGTTATTTGGGTTCAACATGCCATGGTATAGGATTTTCTTGTGTTTTCACCATGTTGTCATGTGTAGATAGCTATGTATTTTATACTTGTGTAGGAATTTTAGAGGAAGACAAGGTTGAACAAAATACATAAGGATGAGATGGAGCCTTGTTTACCTTAGGATTTGGTTGAGGCTCCCTTTGGTCATAATCAAAGGGTGGTTGGTCCTCTTTTAGACATGACTAATTTAGAAGGTCTTGTCAAGAGAAATTTAGAGAAGATTGGTAGAGACAAGAATCGTGTTAGAGATGGGTTAGTTAGAGTTCATTGCCTCTACCATTCTCTTGAATTGCAAAATTCTCCTCTTGGTATTCCTTCTAATAATTTAAAAATATGAAGAAGGTTCAAGTTCAGAAGATTATAGAAACCCTTTATTCCCTTTGGTCTCAAGTTTGGAAACTAAAGACGTAAACTCCATTACAAAGGAACTAGGTTCATTCATGGAAAAGTATAAGGCTGACAATAAGATATAGTTCCTTGAATAATTTTGGATTCAAGTTGTGAAATGATAGATATACTAATGTTTTTGGGAAAACGACCCTATTTATTAGATACATTGCCACTATTGGTGGAGTATTTCTAATTAGATATTATTTTTCCAACTTACAACTATATTTTTCTTGTTGTTGTTCCATGCCAATATGATTGATCATTTTTTGTCTCTCTATTGGTCTTTGTAAAAGGGTGGGGCCCTTTCAAAATTTATAATTCTAATTCATAAATTCAACCAAAAGTATTTACCCTAAAATTAAAATATAAATTTAAACTTTAAAATAGTCTTTTTTGATATTATATAATAGCCTCATGTATTTAATTCATAAATCATATTATTCTTTATGTTTAATTTCAAAATTTTAATGCTCTCGAGTATAGGTTACAAGTGCATTCTTTACATTTTTTCTCTTTCTTTTGTACTATTTTCTATATGGGTGTCTTGTATGCATTTCTTCAAACATATAATTTCGATCAAACATGGTGATGAAAACAACTCTATGCAGCAAATGGGTTTGTTGAAAAGGCTTTAGAAACTTTCAAGAAAATGAAAAATTGGTAGTTGTAAAGTCAAATTCCACAACCTTCCCTTTGCTTGTGCCAAAATGGGAGCTTTGGACAGGTTATGGACATCAAAAAAATAATCAGGTAAGGTTTTAGAAACATTAAAGAAAAGGCAGGTTCCATCTAAGGGGGTTTGATCTAAGTTAGTTTGATTAAACTCTCTTCAATTGGAATACTTTAAATGAAACTTTTAAAGACTTAAATGATTATATTTTCTAAAAATATGTGATTTCAGAAAAAATTAGAATCTCCTAGAAGTTGTAAACCAACTTTGTGGGATCACCCATTCAGGTGATTAGGATTAAATTAATCAGGATTTGATTAATTTAATAGGAAATTAGGTGATTTTGACTTTTGAATTAGATTTTAGGATTAAAATAAATCAAAATGAGAAGAAAATAATTTTAGATTTAATTAAATAAATATTTGATTTATTTAATCAAAGAAGATGATGTTAGTGTTAAATCAAATAAAGATGAATTTATTTAATTTAAATGGATGACTTTAGGAGATTAATTAAATAAAATTGATTTATTTAATTAAAGAGATAACTTAGGAGATTAAATAGACTTGATTTATTTAATTGATGGGAGAATATGATTTAATTAAATATGAGGAATGTATGATGTCAATTTTGGGTATGTGCAGGATCATGATGGGCCAAAAAGTGGTGATATGATGGGTATGTGTAGGGTATGTGGTTGACGACTTCTTTTTACCAAAAATTGATGAAACGAAAAGGGTTTTTAAAGGAGGCTCTCAGCTTTCCACCAATATAAATTATTCTTTACTTTCAATTTAATAAATAATTATTATTCATTTTCTATTTGAATTACAACTAAAGTTTTGATTGATAGGTTGATTGAAAAACATCTATAGCTTTTAAACGGTATCACATTTTTTGAATCCAAAACATGCATCACATTCTATGCTTTGCATACTATAGGATTAAAAATATATATATTAAATTTCATGAAGTTTTGACCAAGTTAAGGTGGTCAAACATATGCGTTTTTATAATTTTTAAAAATTGTAATAAAAAATTCATAATTAATTATTTACTTGGAAAAAAAATTATAAAAAAATATGCATCACATTTGGACATGAGTGCTCTACTTATATCTAAAATATTATACAAAAATATTATCATTTTATTGTGGTTAGGGTGGTCAGACAGAAACTTACTTATTTTTCCCTGAAATTTAAGTAGTCTTGCATTGAAATTTCAAATTTTCACCAAATAGATTTTATTTTTAAATAAACCTAGTAGTTTAGAAACTACATTCAATTTGCTACATATTTTATTCTTACATTATTTTGAAATAATATAGATAACTTTTTCAAATTTTTATGTCAAGCTGTCTAACTCAGATTTTTTTGAATTTTTTTCACTTAAGGGCCTATTTTTTCCATGATGATCCTGCACATACCCTTTTGCATGTCTACATTTTTCCCCTCTTTGAAGTAATGTACTTGTTGCGTAGGTTCAAAGAATAAACTTTCCGCGATCAAGATTCAAAAATTTTCTAATTTTTTTGGATGCCCCAATGGAAAGAAGTATAGTGGTACATTGCCCCCTCGAGAGATTGAGCAAAAAGATTCAATTTGAAGGTCAATCTCATGAAAAAGAGGTTCAAGATTGATGTACATATGGTTATGATAATGATGCAAATGAGAAGGTTTTAAGATGCTTAGAATAACCAATCCATATTATCCTAAATGACTTAAATGATGATGGAATGTATTTGAGATGGATGATGTGATAATGCCTATATGATTATGCAATGGATGTTTATGAAAATGTATGATTTATGAGATGCGTAGACTAACAAATATATATTATGATGATGATCAACATGATATGATATGATGTGTAGTATGTTGATTGTTTGTGGATGCATTGGCGATGATGATTAATTGTCTTAGTATGATGTTAGCATGGAAAAGAAGAAATCAAATGATGACAAGAGGATTCAACAAGCCAACTTTATGATGATGAGAGATGGATGATTTGCTTTTTAGGAATTGGGAATTTAAAATGGATACTTACCTTATCTTTGATAACACACATAAGCACGATGCATCAAGGTATAAAGAACCAGGATATCATTGTACCTAGTGCGATGGACTTTGACTCAACAAATAGATAGGAGTATTCTTTTTCACACTTGACATACAAAAACCTTGCTAGGATGCACCTAACAAAGCAAGTATTCACTAAGTTATATTACAAGAACATCTAACAAGCATAGTAGACAAAAGGATAATGATCGATACCCAATTCCTTTCTCTCTAAATCGCTTTGATTAGACATCATTGAGAGGTCATTGGAATGAGTGCAATAAGATAAATAAAAAAGAAAGGATCAAGCACACAAACAAGTCAATTTTCTTCATACCTCAATCCAAATGGATTTTTTTTGTTTAGGATAAGAACCGAAATGATTGCCAATAGATAATTCCCATTGTAGGAAGGATACATCCTAGGACATGTTAGTGGATGGTGGCATGTGATTTTGTTTATCCAAAGTGTTTTGCCAAAAGATAATACCGATTGTAGGAAGGATGCATCCTAGGACATGTTAGCGGATGGTAGCAAGTTGATGGGTTGTTTGAAAGGCTTTTGATATAAGGTTGATTGACATGTTTGTCAATGATCAAGAGTTTGATTTTGTATTTAAAAGTTTGTTGTTTCAATTTTGATTTTGCATTTTTTGCTTTTGTTGATTGTTATGCTTGTTTTTGTTTGTTTTTCAAATGGTGATTATGATGATTTGTTTATTATGGATGAGTTTATTGCGGGTGAAAGAAAAATGGGATGGATGGATTTTTTCAAATATTTGGATGTTTTTGATTTTTTGAAATGTTTTGAGGCTATTTTTTGGATTTTTTATTTTAAAATGTTTTGATTTTCCAAAATTTTAATTGTTATTAGATTTTTTGAGATTTTATGAATGTTTTGGATTTTGTGTCTTAGGGGCTGATCAAAGATTAGCCCTACCTGCATTTAAGCTCAGAGATGACTTAGTTCAGATACCATGTTTTTGACGTTTTCTAACTTTTTGATGAGTGTTTTTTGGTTTTTTTGATATGATTTTGGATGATTTTGGATTTTCTTGGTTTTTTGAATGTTTTTGATTTTTTTGATTTTCTATTTGTTTTTGGATTTTCCACATGATTTTGGTGTTTTAGATATGGACATGTGTGATGATATCAGTTCTCTGTTTTGGGATTTTTTTGAAAACCAAGCTAGGGTTGATTGATCAGATTGATGGATTGATGATGATAACATTGTTGAGGATACACAACAATGCAAGGATAGTGTTAAGAAACACAAGGATCAGGATGGATATCCCAAGATGATGAGGGATTGATTGGATTTGATTGATGATGACCGGTGATGATAAAACTATTGAGGATACAAAACAATGCAAGGATAGTGTTAAGTAACACAAGGATTGGGAATGATATCCCAAGATAATGGATTGATTTTGATTTGATTGATCAGGATTTTGAAGCTTGGTTTGGAACACAATTTTTTTGAATGATTTGATGTGATGTTGACATGCAAATAAGATGTGAATGGTATTGATTGTTTGGATTGATGTTCGATGCCTGATAAGGAACATCTTCTCATCAAAATATGCCATGGGCTAGTGATTTGGATTTTTTATCACAAATTCTTTTGACCAATGTTCAAATCACCACTTAAGTTGGAGGATATAGATCAAGATTTATTCTTGAAGAAAGATGTATATATCTTCCCCCATTGTCTAGCAATGTATGGAATGCCATTGGTGGATGCCTAGATAGGTGTTTGGATGGATGTATATGGTAAGCATGCAAAGGATTCCAAGGATTATCTTGTGATAAGATAAGGTGATCAAACAAAGGAATGTTGACTTGGATAATGCTTCATGGCTCAGATAATGTTGCATAGGATAGGATCAATGAAAATGACCCATGTCGAGATGTTTACCGTAAGAAAGTGTAAAGTGTGCACCAAAATTTGTCAAGATCAAGATAACTTGTACTATGGATATAGATGGATGAAAAATGGATTGGATCAATGGTTTATGGATGAATGGATTTATTTTGGATGAGGTGAATGGAATGTTGGCTTTATTATGGATGGGACAAGATGCTTCCACCTGAACTAGTGCACTCAGATGCACGATTCTACACATGATGCCTATTTTTTTCATCATGGTACTTTTCCAAAGTGCCACTGTAGTGGTTTTCACTAGAGGGATTTTTTTTTCTTTACTGTTTTCAATCATTTTTCTATTTTTTTTGTATTTTTCATATTTTTTGATTTTTTTGTATTTTTTTGAAAGATTTTAAGCTCATGTTGAACCACCTGGTGGTATTGATGCAAATTATTTTTTCATAATGTGTCATCAATATCCTTCTTGAAGAAGTTGCTTTTCCAAGATATGTGCACTTGAATACAAATTTTGAGATTCTTGATCTGCTTTGTTGATATTGGAGTTAACTTTGTCTTTGTGTGCACATTGTGATAGAGTGCCCTCTAAATCCTTATTCAATGAAGGGTCGCTGCCAATACATGGTCAATGTGAGAATTGGATATCATGAGTGAAGGCGTGGATGGAGTGTGTTTAGGGATAAAAGATGGATAGGTTGATAGTTTGGAACCTTTGACTCTCCAAACTTTGGAAGATGAACAATGATGGGTGGATACGAAAGTGTGCTTAGAATTAGGACCAACTACTTGATATACTTTGTATGTTGCTTGGGAAGCTTGCTTTTTCCTTTGTGGACATCTTTGATGGATAATTTTCCATTTTTTATTTTCCCCCATAGTTTCTTTAACTAATGGAGTTTGATAGAGACAATCTTTCTTTGTATTCTTTGGTATCCATGTGTATTTTATTTGTCCATTATGCTTCACAACTTATTTTTCTTTGATAAAATTCTTTGTGCTTTGATTCAAATCTTTATTTTGATATTGGTCCCAATTCATGGATGGGATGATGGGTGGATGAATATTTGTGACATGGCTGGTTGTAATATTAACATCAGTTTCATCATAAGGATTATTCGTGCTCCCTATGTTGATGTTTTCTTAAGACATAGTTTCCCCTAGTATGGTGGTAGTAACACCTTTGTTCTTTGATTCTGCCTATTTTGAGATGTCTTGTTCAATAATAATTCTTTGATAAATGATCACTGTATATGACATTCTTTCAATTTGTTGCTCTGCTGACTCTAGAATATCTTATTTTGTCTAATTTGTTTCCTTGAGTGGATAATGTTGGATATCTTCATACATGATGTCCTCAGTCTGAATTTGGGATATATCTGATCTTGATGTTGATAACTCAACTTGACTATAGGAATCAGTAATCTACTCTTTTGTGTATTAATGTTAGGATTAAAGGAACCATGTTCTAAATGAAGATCATCTACGTTTCCATTTGAAGAAAGCATCTCATGGATATATGGAGGAGTATGTGATGTGTGGATGTGATCACATTTGCAACATCTTGTATAGATAGGAGAGTATCCATTAGATAATTGAAGTATCTTGGAGATACAAATTCTTGATCTTGATTAATTTTGGGATTGCTTTTGACATGCTTTGGAACAAGTTCTTGACATGGGTTAGTTTCAAAGGATGGATTGCTTACAAAGGGTTCTTGGAAATCATCATTAGTCATGGTAAGTGGTTCAATATCCTCTTGATCCTTGAGTGGACTTGGATCAAGTGTCAAGTTGAGTATTTCTTCAGTATCTATAACCATGAGGTCAAAGGGGGTCAACATGTCTTGGAAAATACCATTGCTAGACCTTGGTGAAATATTTTGACCATGCTTTGGAATAAATTCTTGAGATATGTCCTCTAACTCATAAGGTGATGTAGAGACATTTTCAATATGATCATTGGTCGATGGATCGTAGATTATGTCAAGGGGATCAAATAATTATAACACTCCTTGAAATAGATCACTAAAAAGTGGATCTTGATGTATGGTGAGTTGATCATCAGATGGGGTAGAAACATCTTCAATGTGCTCATTAATGGAGAGATCTTGAACATTGTTTTCAATAATTATGGGAGAGAGATTGTCAATGTCTTCAACCATAGGGTCAAGTGATGTTGAAATTTCTTGAATTGGATCATTCTTTAGTATTGTTGGTGGATTTTGATCATGATTGAAAAGTGACTCTTCATAAATGTTGATTTGACCTTCGGATGAGGTAAAAACATCTTCAATGTGCTCATTGATGGATGGATCTTGACCATTGTTTTCAACAATTGTGGTGGGGAGATTGTCAATGCTATCACCAATTGTTGAATATTCATCGTTGTCTGCAATAGTGATTATCTTTTGATCAATAAGGTCTTAGATGAGATTTTTGAGTCAAATACAATCTTATGTTGTGTGTCCCTTTATTTTGTGAAAATTACAAAGGTGATTCTCATTGTACCATCATGGTTTCACTAGGGGCTTTTGATAATTGTCATAGATGGGGATTTTGATGATATTTTCTTGTACCAACTATTGCATGATCAATTCAATGGGTCCCCCAAGTGGTGTGTATTTTCATTTGTTACCTTGTGAGATTTGTACTTTAAATTGAAATTGTAGTAATTGATTTTGGAGATGTGGTGATTGATCTTTCAGATGTGGTGATTGATTTTTGAGATGGGGTGATTGGGTTTTTTGTTGATGTTGTTGATCTTGATATCTAACCTCTTGACATTGGAGACATTGTTCTTGATGTGGTTGTGGATGCAACTCAATTATTTGATGACATGGTTTAACCAATGGAAGAGAGTATTAATTTTGGAGTGAAGATGTCTCTTGGCTCAATAAGTCAATTAGTTTGGCAAGTGAATCAAGTTGATCTAGCGAATTTTGATCTTGATTTTTATTTTGACTCCCTTGATATAGTTGATTTTTCTTTTGTTCAAGTAGATTTGGAATGTACACTTGTGGTGTTTACATGGGATCATGGACAAATTGATTTTGGACAATGTTTCATTTTGGGATGATGTTCATATTTGGCATTATAGGTTGAAATTGAACATTGTTGTGGTTGGGAGTCTCATTACCTTGATTTAGGTAACTTTGATTTTGCATGGTGTTACCTTGACTTGGATCAATATATGTAGTCGTTAACATATTTTTTGGACTTTGAACAACATTCATATTATTCTCCAACATATCTATCCCAAAGTTTACCAAGTTTGGATTTTAAACATTCCTGCTTGTACTTGGTATATTCACATTTGGCATGTATGGATTTGGTGGGATAATGTTGTTCATTTTAAGATTCATGCATTGATTGTTTGGTTGATAGATTTGTAGGTTTGGAATTTAATTTAAATCAACCATAGGGGAAGGTGTTCCAAAATTTTGACTGGGCATACTCACATTTATTGTACCATCGAGGTTTGTAGGAGATAATGATCCCATATATGGATCGTATAAATGTGAGTTTTGATAACTAAGTGGCATTGTAAGGCTTTGATAGTTTGGTTGACTTGGATTACTCATGATGTATGGAGAAATTTTACATTCCATGTTCTTCTTTTGTTTTGAACTTGTTGCAAAAGTGACCCCTAAGGTGTTTAGGACCAATGATGAGATGAAGGATGAAAGGGGTGAATGATATGGGTGTTGAACTTTTAGGAACTTTGGATCAATGCTACACTTAGGGTTTTATTTGGATAATGAACTTGTAAACCCTAAGATGTTAGATGCGATCTTAGGATGAACTTGTTCAAAGGAGTTCTAATTTAACTATGTGTGAGGAAGGATTCATCAACACACACCTAACTAAACAGATGATTTTGATTTGGTTTAAGGATGTTCCCAAGTCTAGATAATGATGTTTCCAAAGCTCTAAAGTTATTTGTGGGATGAGATGATAAATTTTTGGAATGGATGAAGTGTTTGATTTGATCCTAAATGAACCTAAGGAGAACCTTTTTTACAAGACCAAGATATTGAAGAACATGCTTTTCTCTAAAGGTAGTTCAAACCAAAAAACCAATATTTGCATGCAAACCATATAACCAAAAAGATTCCAAGCACATGTGTGGGGTCCAATTGTTTCTTCAATTTTCTTAATGAGTTATTTTTACCACAAACACTCTCTCAATTAGGTTTCAAACTAAATGTCTAATGTCCCAATTTCTTATCATCCCACAAAGTGTGTTATGTGGAAATCAAGGAATTTAAGGGAAAAGTTTCCTATTGCTGACTTTAGTAAGAAAATTGAGATATAAATTCAAATGTTTAGAAACATCTAAGGGTAAAATCTCAAGGGCAAGCAATAACACATGAATTTTTTCAAAGATATTTTCCTCCTAAAGGGTTTGAAGCTTAATGATAATGTTGAATGTTTGTTTTCCTGACATTTACAAACAAGCAAAGTGTTTTGTTTCTAAGAAAATGCACAGTCCTATGGATATGAAAGACTGTATTTGTTGAATCCCCACTTAGACAAGTCCAGCTACACCTACTTTTAGTGAATGGTTAGATGCTTCACCCCACTGGCTCCCCTCCACGACACTCACTTATATGGGGCATCCAAGCATCAGTACCCATGAAACTCCCATGGCATACTTTCCATTTCTACTAAAAGTTGTAAAAGTGTGGGGCAGCTTCAGAATGATCGTTCTTGCACCTACAAATAGATCAAGGATTTTGGCCTTTTCTAAACAAGGGTTTTAATGTGGGCATTCCATTCATGGGGGACCATCCATGTAGTGAGAGACCATTGTTTCCCTTCTCGTCGAAATAATCCTCATGATATTGGCCTTTGTTCCAGTACCCACACTTATATCCTAGGTGGAAGTCACTTGGATTTATCATGTTCCTAGTTGGGACATTCCCTTGGGTGATTACTTTTTCCCACAAGGAAGACCCTCTAAGATAACACAAAAGTGATCAAACACATCTATAGTTTGATCGATCTTTGTTTAGAAACAAAGAGAGAATAGACACAATATGTTACACTAACACGCAAGATTTGTTCAATTTTAGGATCTAAATTGAAGTGTGTGGGTAATCACTTACACAACTTAATGTCACCAAAAATCCTTTTGATTCTCAAGATCACCGTGAGGTACGAGAGAAGCGAATACGTACTTTTGATGATATTACTTTGCAAACAAGATTACAAGACACAAAAGTACATGTTAATTTTAACCCCAAAGCATAAATGAATTCTTCTTAAGCACCAAATTTGAAGTGTAAAGTTTGCTTGTTCTATTTTTAGCCCACAATAAAAAATCGAGTGAGTTTCTAATGTTCGGATTTAGTCCAATCTTGCAAAGATCAAATCAATGATTGATTTTAAACCCAAATTGAAGTGAATTTTCCTAAAATAGAAAATGAAAGCGGGAAATGGATGCTTCAAGTTATTACAATAAGCATTTGAAAATGCTAAGTTCAATGCCCACTTTTTGAACTTTAATCTGCTTGTTATGTTCTTGGATCCTTCGCCTTGCTACTCCATCATATTCAAAAAAATTGCAAATCTGTTATCGACATATTCAATAAACAATTAAGAAAATGGATTACTCCAAGGAAATAGATGTTAAAAATTGACAGTTTGCTAATTTTTCCCTCATAAATTCACTCCACTTCCAACTAGAGATATTTCAAAAAAGCTCTGCTACTCTACAATGACACGTGGATTTTTGATCTACCCTCTTATTCTTGCATTGAAGGAAGTCGATTCAAGATTCTATACTCAACATTCAACTTGATCAGATGTTGTTAACATTCAAGGTCATTACAATGGATAAATCTATATTAAGATATTATCTTAATGATGAACATGTCCTCATGAACCAAGGTCAATGTAACCTTTTTCTTTGATAAATTAAAAAAAGTGATTAACTAATGTTAGTTAATCTATGATAAGCCAACCGATAATGAAAGTTAGGATCATATGGGATCACAGGCTTAAATTCCAATTCTAAACTAAAAGAACATCCAAGCACATGAGTAATTTGAATCACTAAGCTAGAGTTTAAATTATAATTATGAGGAAAAGTACCATGATTAGGGCCACCTAGAACATCAGGATTTTCATGATTTTAATAACTTATCCATATTAGTGAATATGAAGTAGAGCACCATGATGAAAATAGTGGCAGGTGGGTCACTTTGAAATAATTGTCAAGTACTTGGACTATCAGAGACCTTAGATATTTGGTAAAGAGAATTGGTGTTGTCAAATCCTCAAGACTTCCAAGAATTGTGAACCTTCTTACATGTATTCAAATCCTCTTAAATTTAAATCGCCAGAGTTCTGAGCTATTGGCAAAGTGGGAATGTCTACAAATAATTAATGTTTGACAGCATAGGTTTGCAGAGATAAAAAGATTATGGAAGTCATTGTGACAATAGTCAATAAAAGTGACGATAATAATATAGTGCACATGTTGCTCTATCTATTATTGCTATGAATGAAATAATATTGTTATCACTGTGAAAAAAATAATTATAGAAACAAAGGCTTGAATTGATATTAATGGCGTCAATAAATGATATGTCACGCAAAACATAGCCTAAGAAAATTTTAAAAAAAAAATGTCACTTCGTGTTATGTCCATGTACTCAAACTTAATGCCAGTTGGTGGTGTCTGGGCACAATCTCCAGCATCATCTCTCCAATCATTGTGCCACCATTGTCATGGTATCTCTCATACATAAATGAAATAATGAAATTGTAGAGAAAACAAAAAAAGGTCATGAACAATGAAACACCTTGTAGCCTCCAAAAAGAAAGACATTAAAATAGGGGCAAAAGATCTTTTGTTGACTTTATGTGATCTTCAACCTTAACATAAAATTTTGATGATGTTGTTAAAATATGTTTATTAAATTGAAAATTATGGATAAGATCCTAATACGATAGGTATCTTTGATATTCAAGATTGTACTGATAAAGAGTATTTAAAAAATAGCATTGATGCCTTCTCATAAGATTTCATTGGGGACCTCAGATATAATAAAGCAATGTTTGGTAGGGTTAGGTCCCTCTTCACAAATTCATTGTGGCTCCTCCGCGAAGCATAAGTGAAAAATAGAGGAAAAGTATCCACAGAGGACAAAAAAAAGAAACAAGGAAGAGGAATATTAATGACTTAATTGTAGAATGTGAACCATCACATGAAGAAGAAGAGGAGTGATGAGCTCGAAATATGCTCATAATTTGAATATTATGATGTATTTTTAATACCCTTACTCTTATTGCTAATGGTTGTTTTAACTCTTTGATTAAAGTTTTTTTTATCTAAAATCGGGTAGTATCCTATAGCAACACATTCCTATATTCCTATAGCTTAACATCTCTATGTGTTTGTATTAATTTCCCTGTTTGACCTCCTGAATGACTGATATAATGTATGTGGTTTTTGGATAATGAAATGGATTTAATATGTGATTAATGAATGTGTATCATGTTATTTTCCACGCATGCTTTCTTTTGCTTCTATCGCCATGTGCATCGCAGGTTGTTGAAGGAAGCATGAACGAGTCAAAGCGCAACAGATCTCGGCCCTGCAGTAAAGTTCATTTCCAGCATGGCATTGAGGAAGTTTTTCTAGCAAAGACTCTCTGACTGGGTCATTGGGAGGAAATCTAAATGATCATTAATCTAGGAAGAGTGGAATACTAAATTCTCTCTGAATCGTGTTGAACAGATATGCCTTCATTTATGAGAAATTTGTTCCTCGATTTTAGAATGCATTTATGTCTACGTCTTTCTCTATTAGAGTTAGGTAGTTAGTTTATTTTCTAATATAAATAAGTGTTCCTCTTGTGTGAGTGAGCAATAGAGTGTGTTAAAGTTAGTATTATAATGAGAAATAGTGTTTTGTGTTAGTTTTCTTACAAGCAAAACAATCAATGTATATGATTCCAAGTTTATGAATAAAAGCTGATGAAGTTTTGAGTTCATTTCTTGCATAAACTGGTTGATGCTTGCTAAGGGGGCCCACTTAGTGAGTATATGTAGTCAGTTATTTATCTCCTGTTGATTATAAGTTAGATTTCATTCTTGAAGGTTTCAGCACAAACTCAGTCTTATATTGTTCCTACAGCATCAGGAATCCATCCTTGTATTTGTTCATGCAGCATGAGGCCAGTTCATAGTTTGTTTCTTAGTAATAGTTGTCATGATTTATGTTTTGATTAAGTTATGCTTAAGTTAAGAAGACTTTACATTACATTCCTGCAACATAAGTAGAATTCCTTCCAAGCATTTATTTCTAGTAAATTGTGACTGAAATTGGTTCTTAGTGCACATATAGTGCCGCTCCATTTCAAGTATACATTCCCTGGTTTGATAATGTAAATGAACTACCATAAGAAGATGTTAGTCACCTGCTAGAATGTCCAATTCCCAGGTTAGGATTTTCCATGACTTTTATATCCTTTTGTGGAATCGACCATTTTTGGCGCCGTTGTCGGGGATGGTGTCAAGCTAAGAACCTATCATAGTCATTGTTAGCAGTAGTTTAGTGTGTTTATTCAAGAATTTTCAAATTCCTTCAATTTACGATTAATTCTATTGCATGCATAGAAGAAGAGATGCTCTGGGAAGATTCCTCCCTAACCTTCCATTCATTGATAACAATTCTGAACCAGCTTATAATCTATTTGAAGGAGGAGACCAAGATATCAATCCATTTGCTGAAAACCTACTTGTTGAATTTTCATTTGATGAAGAACCTCAAGAAAATCCATTTGCTTTGATACTCCATCAAGCAAATATGGCACATTAATCAACCTCCTACTTTTGAATTCCCCATCATTGTTCAACAAGATAATGATAACCTTAAAAATATTCCTTCTTCATTACTTCCCAAGTTCTATGGACTAGTTACAGAGGACCCAGACACTTTCTTGTTTGAGTTTGACATTCTCTGTTGCAGCTATGATTACATTTCAGATGCTCATAGGATGAAGTTGTTTCCTGCTACTTTGAAGGAGGGACCTCTTAGATGTTTTATGAGTTTGGGAAGGGATGCTATTGATAGTTGGGCAGCTATGCAAACAAATTTTTTTGAGAAATACAAGGAATATTGTAAGAGTGGTAGTAAGGGTGATGATATATTCAGAATTCAACAAAAGAAGGATGAAAGCCTAGAAGACTATATCTCAAGATTGTTGTTTTCCCTGAAAAAGAATTCAGACCATACTCTCAATGAAGAATCTCATTAACTACTTTTTCTAAGGGGAATCAGTGACACCTGTATAGATGCCCTGGATCTGATGGGAGGAGGAGATATAACCCAAGTGCCTTGGGATGATATCAAGAACATATGTCACAACTACTCCCAAGCAATTGTTAAGAAGGGTAGAGGTCATCAAGCCACAATGGGAAAGTCTTCTACTAATGGAGTTTCACGGATGGAGATCACACATTTGTTGTCTGATTTCAAGCAGGATATCATAAACAACATGGCTACACAGTTGGATATGATGCAATCTTGGAAGAAACATGAGGAAGCTAAAGAAATCTTGGATGAGTTTTTTCCACATTGTAGATAGAAGAAACATGACTGCAAATGTAAGATGGTGGCTAACCTGGAGGCTAAGCAATTACCTACTGATTTTAAGATAGTAGAGGGTGATGATGACCAAGAATTCTTCATTGCACAAAGGCGGCCATGGGCTCAAAGACAAGGTATGCCTCAAGAGCCTTTGACTTTTGGTAATCCTTATTCTAATTACAATAACCAATGGCAACCTACATATGGCCCATCACCACCTTAGAATACTTTTCAACCACACTGGCCTAACTATCAGAGTCCTCAATGGAAATCTCTTCAAGGAGGTTGGCAATAGCCACAAGGTAATTGGCAGTAGAATCCTCAATGGAGAGCTTTTTAGAAATGGTAGAACCAATCCCCTAGATCCCACCTCGGGCCCTCATGGCAACCACAACCTCCGACCCTCATGCTAGCTCCTGCAGCACCTGCAACAAATACTGGCCCTCCAAAACAAAAGCCTATGCCTACTCAACCATTGCTAAATCCTAATAATAAGCAGCAACAACAACAACAGCCTATGTATTTTGCAGAAGCCAATCAATATCTAGCTTATGCCCTGAATATTAATGATATCCATCTCAGGTATGGAACCACTCTCCCTGCTCCACAACCGCTTGTAATTATAGAGATTCCAGACTCTGCCTCTGAACAACCTACTGATCTGGCAAAACATATATTTGTATCAGATACTATCTCTAAGAAGCCTATCCTGCAGCATCAAGCCAAACCACCTTTTCCTCAGAGATTGCAAATTACTACATCCAAGTCTATGGAAGAGCCTACCTTTGATATTTTGGATCAGCTTAAAAATGTACACATTCAAATTCCCCTTTTTCAAGCCATTAAAGAGGCATGTTTAAAGAAACCAAGAAGAAAGAAAAAGGATCCCCAAACTATCCATGTTCTAGGACAATTAGCATATATTATGTTAGGGAAGGTAGTCATTCCAAAATATACTGACCCTGGGAGTCCTGTGGTAAAAATAAATATTAATGGCTAGATAGTAAAGAATGTTTTGATTGACCTTAGTACAACCATCAATGTAATGACCAAGCATACTATGGAGTATTTGAATATCCTAACCATTCGATCTACACCTACCATCCTACAACTTGCTGATAATTCCACAGTAACACCTGATGGAGTGGTAGAAGATGTCATTGTCATCCTTGAGTCTTGGGAATACCTAGCAGATTTCACCATATTGTCCACTACAGAAACTTTGGGAGGATATCCTATCATCCTAGGTAGACCATGGTTAGCCACAGCTAATGCTTTTATAGGATTTCATTTAGGAGACATGACAAGTTTTGATGTTTAGTCAAGAAAGAAATTGGCTTTATACCACCTGCCCAGCCTCAGCCAGACTTGTCTCAACCAATTTGGCCAAATTTAGGAGAGGAAACTGAAGAAGTCAATTCATTGGCTCAGCTTTAATGATGTTGCAAACTAATTCATTTTCCCAACTTCAGAGTGAGGATGACCTGCTTTTACACATTTTGCAGTCCAACTCTGATTTGAGTAGCCCATCTGTTCCAAATAGTTGTCTTCAGTAGTGTTTCTTGCAGCAACTGAATCCTGAGAGCATGCCACCTAAATTTTCTGTAGTTTATCACAATTTTCTTCCACATGAAATACATACACCACCTTTATCAGCAACCTCCATGAATGATCTTACCAAGCAAGTAGAAGTGTCTCTAGGCCAATGTCTGAACATCAATAATAAGTTGCCTCAATCTCAACAAACTTCCCTAGTCACAATGATGCAAGATCAACACAAAGCTTTTGCATGGGACTATGGGGATATGAAGGGAATAGATCCTCAACTCTGTACTCATAGGATCTACATTAAGGAAGAATGTTCACCTGTTAGGCAGCCTCAAAGAAGGATAAACTCAGCACTCAGGGAAATAGTTAAAAAAGAGCTCCAAAAATTGCTTGATGCTGGTTTTATCTACCCCATTTCAGACAGTCAATAGGTATCTCCATTGGTGATTGTTCCTAAAAAAGGTGGAAAATGTAGAGTTTGTGTTGACTACAGGGAGCTGAACACAACAACTAAAAAAGATCACTTTCCACTACCATTTGTTGACCAAGTGCTAGACTCATTGTTTGGTAAAAAGTATTTCTCCTTTTTGGATGGATATAGTGGGTATAATCAAATTAGAATTGCCCATGAGGATCAAGACAAAACAACTTTTACTAGTCCATGGGGCACTTTTTCCTACTCTGTCTTACCTTTTGGCCTGTGTAATGCACCTGCAACATTTCAAAGGGTAGTGTTCAATATTTTTGCTGACATTTCTTATGATTCTATGCAGATCTACATGGATGACTTCACCACTTATGGAGTTACTTATGAAGAAGCATTAGAAAATTTGGAGAAAGTGTTGAAAAGATGTAAGGAGAAAAATTTGTGTTTGAATAGTGAGAAGTGCTTTATGATGATGCAAGAGGGAATTGTTTTAGGCCATCATATCTCTCAAGCAAGAATTCAAGTTGATCCTACAAAAATAGAAGTCATTCTAACTTTACAAACACCTATGAAACAAAAGGATGTTAGAAACTTCCTAGGACATGTTGGTTATTATAGAAGATTTATCAAAGATTTTAGCAAAATAGCCAGTCCATTATATGCCTTATTGACTAAGGATTCTGAATTTAACTGGACTAAGGCTTGTGACAAATCTTTCCTGCAGCTTAAGAACTTACTTACTCAGGCACCTGTTCTTCAAGGACTGAAGTGGAGTCTGCCCTTTCATATACACATAGTTGCTTCAGATTATGCAAAAGGGGTAGTTTTAGGACAAAAAGAGAATTTCGTAGGGCATGCCATATATTTCATACCAAAAACCTTCAAGACCCTGAATTAAACTATACTATCACAAAGAAAGAGTTGCCAGTAGTTGTGTATGCCCTGAACAAGTTTCAACATTATGTCACTAGTTACCAAATATTTGTCCATACAAATCATGCAGCAATAAGGTACCTCATGAATAAGCCTGCCATATTTGGTAGATTAGCAAGATGGCTCCTATTGTTGCAGGAATTTGATATCACCGTTATTGATAAGACAAGTCGGGCTAATGTGGTGGCTGATTTCTTGTCAAGACTTCAAACAACTACACCTGCCACCCCTAAGGTAATTGATGATAGCTTTCCCGATGAACATCTGTTTTCTATTACTGCTCAAACTCCATGGTATGCAAATATTGCAAATTATTTAGCAGCCAACAAGATCCCAGCCCACTTCTCACCAAAGGAAAGGAAATTGTTGGTAGAGAAAAGTTATAACTTTTTCATGGATTGCAGACTGTTTATTTTACATAGGACCTGACCAAGTCATAAGAAGGTGTGTTAGGGAAGATGAGACCTATGAAATTCTGCATGCCTGTCATGATGAGCCATGTGGTGGGCACTTTGTAGCTAAGAGAACATCTATGAAAGTGCTTACTATAGGATACTATTGGCCCACACTACACAAAGATGTTGCAGCTTACACCAGAAAATGTGATAGATGTCAACACATGGGGAGACCAACAAGGTCTGATGAAATGCCCCTGTATCCTCAAGTGGTAGTCAGTCCCTTTGACAAGTGGGGCATGGATTTTTTTGGGCCTATTGATCCTCCATCCAATGGGAAATCATACATTTTGGTTTGCACTGATTATGTAACCAAGTGGGTGGAAGTGAAAGCAATGACACATGCCCATGACAATAAAGTTGCTGAGTTACTGTATGAGCAGATTTTTACTCGGTTTGGAGTCCCAAGGGAACTTGTTATTGATCAAGGAGCTTAGTTTACATCAAACTTAATCACTGCATTGATGAATGATTACAAGATCAGGCACAAAAAGTCTAGCCCCTATCACCCTCAAGCCAATGGTCAGGCAGAGGTTACCAACAGAGAAATTGAGGCAATCCTTACTAAAACATTATAGTTACACAAGAAGGATTGGAGCAGTCACCTTCCTGAAGCAGTCTGGGCCTATAGGACAACATGGAAAACAACTACAGGGTTCACTCCTTTTGAGTTACTCTATGGAAAAACTTCCATGTTGCCAATAGAGTTTGAGCATAAGACCTTAAGGACTACTCTCCAAATTAACATTGATATTTCAAAATCCCAAAAGGAACGCCTCCTGCAGCTGAATGCATTGGATGAGATAAGGAAAGTTTCCCTATAGCATACTAAAGCTATTCAGTAGCAAAGCAAAAAATGGCATGACCACCATTTCAGAACTAAGCAATTCTCTACCGGTGATTGGGCGCTACTCTATGACTCCAGGTACAAGGAAAATCAAGGTAAACTCACCACAAGATGGCTTGGTCCTTACGAAATAGAAAATGTGTTTGATAATGATTCAGTTCAGTTAGCTACAATAGATCATGTCTGATTCAAGCTATTGGTTAATGGACACCGTCTTGGGTTGTATCATAAGCTAGCATCCAAAGAAAAAATTATGAAGTAGTTTGTTTCAGATGCGGCCACTGATCTTCCTATAGCAAAAGGATTCAACCTTTCTCCTACAGAATCTCTTTAAAATTCTATGTTGCATGCCCATAATAAAGGTTTCCTTTTTAAGGAAGCCACTTTTTCTATTTTTCATCCATCACCACCATTCATTTCCTCTTCTTCCACATCACCCATCCATGTCATCCATCCTGCCGTACTGCCCTCATTTATGGTTTCAATTCTAGCCATCATTTCATGCTAAGGTGTGATCTTTCCTAGCATGTACTAGCACTTATTACAAGGTATGCGATATCTTTTATTGTCACATCATTTATTTATTTCATTTATTCATTAATTGCTATGTACATATCAGTCATTATTGCATGTTCTTTGCCTATCCTTTCGCACATGTGTGGACACATGCCAAATTTTTAGTAGGAGGCGGGGATAATCCATTTCAACTTTTTCTTATGCCACTGTCACAACTATTAAGACATTTTTATTTTCTTGTACTTACCAAGTACGACTGCGTGATTTCATCCTAAACAACAATTAACTGCCTCATTTGAGTAATTTTTAACAATCATTTCATGCAATTATCCTTTGTGTCATTCTTGGAAAAGTAAAGAAAAGTGACAGCAAGGTAGAAAGAAGCAAGGCAGAAGAAGTTTTTTGAATTTTTAGAAGAAGTTTGAGTTTTAGGAATCTTAGAAGGGATAATTTGTGAATATGGGTCGCTAGTTAGTAAGACATGAGTCTGTAGCTCATGAACCCTTGATGCAAAATCCTCAAGTGGTTCAGGCATTCAGCAATTGCGGTTGGCTGAATTATTTTCTAAGGATAGATTCCTATAATGAGGAAGCACAACATGGTAGTGGTAATGACAAGGGGATGCCAAGTCTTGATGACTTGGCTGAAGTAGTTATGAAAGTTTCAGAAGAAACACAATTTCCTCCTGTGCAACAATAAGAGTCCACCCTACAGCAAGAGGGAGAACAACTTGAACAATTTGAAGTGTCCAATGAAACCCCATTACCCCCTAAAACTTGTCGAGCATTGGTTGTTGATAAAACGACATTGTTGATTGAATTTTTGGAATATCTTATGACTACATGGAGGCTTGTTACATTTCAAACTTTGAGTTTCTGCCATTTAGCTAGAACTAAAATTCAACAAAGTCTTTGGGAAGAAGAAAAGAAGAAATTGAAAAGGGAAATTGAAAGACAAAAATAGGAAATTCAAGAAATGAAAGAGAAAATGGATGAAATGGTGAAGATAACTGGTAAAATTATGGAATGTAGACCACCACCTAGGGTATATGCTATGTGCCTTAAAGAGAAATTTCTTTGGTTCCAATTGATAAGAATTTAAAGAAATTTAGACCTTGTCATTCACACAGCTAAGGAATTTTATGATGCATATCAAGTAGCACCCAGTTGGATGAAAAATTCTTTATGTGAGTTTTATTTGCATGGTTTGCTAATTCCATCTAAAATAGATTAGAATCCACTTCTCTACATTGGTGACATTCATCTGAGGTAACTCATGTCTTGGGTGGCCAATGAAACTAATTATGGAAGACAATTAGAGGCTTATGAAGACGCTGAAAGGAATGAACCTATTTCACTGCGACCTAAAAGCTCAGCTCCCCACATAATTCTGAGAACTTGGCTTACTGTTGTGTATGGATTCCATGATCAGATAGAAAGAATGAAAATATTTGATATCAAGAAGCAGGTGTCTGATGAGTTCAAAGACCAAACATATCTATTTTGGAAGCTTTCATCTTCTAGAATTGAAACAAGATGGGAAAAATTGACTGTTGGTCTGAGGAAATTTGAGCCTCATATCCCTCTAAACTTTAAGGCGGCCATCAGAAGGATAGAGAAGTATATGCATCTTGGTCTCCAGAGAAGGTTTGAGTTATGGTTACCATTAAAATTTCGACCTCCAGTTTTGATGTGGCCACTTTACCCTTATTGGGCTACAGATGAGGATGCAGAAACCCGCAGGTATGAGAGATGGAAAAGTTTTAGAGGTTTCTACTACAAATTCAGAACTTCATTATATAGCCATACTACTCCTATTGATTTCAGAGAAACAATTAGAAAGCTTAATGATGGAGGACCATCATTAGGATAAGTAGGGGGCAAATGATGAGCTCGAAATATGCTCATAATTTGAATATTATGATGTATTTTTAATACCCTTACTCTTATTGCTGATGGTTGTTTTAACTCTTTGATTAAAGGTTTTTTTATCTAAAATCGGATAGTATCCTATAGCAACACATTCCTATATTCCTGCAGCTTAACATCTCTATGTGTCTATATTAACTGCCCTGTTTGACATCCTGAATGATTGATATAATGCATGTGGTTTTTGGATAATGAAATGGATTTAATATGTGATTAATGAATGTGTATCATTTTATTTTCCATGCGTGATTTATTTTGCTTCTATCGCCATGTGCATCATAGGTTGTTGAAGGAAGCATGAACGAGTCAAAGCGCAACAAATCTCGGCCCTGCAGTAAATTCCATTTCCAACATGGCATCGAGGAAGTTGTTCCAGCAAAGACTCTCTGACCGGGTCGTTGGCAGGAAATCTAAATGATCATTAATCTTGGAAGAGTGGAATACTAAATTCTCTTTGAATCGTGTTGAACAAATATGCCTTCATTTATGAGAAGTTTGTTCCTCGGTTTTAGGATGCATTTATGTCCACATCTTTCTCTATTAGAGTTAGGTAGTTAGTTTCTTTTCTAATATAAATAAGTGTTCCTCCTACGTCAGTGAGCAATAGAGTGTGTTAAACTTAGTATTATAATGAGAAATAGTGTTTTGTGTTAGTTTTCTTACAAGTAGAACAATCAATGTATATGATTCCAAGTTTATGAATAAAATTTAATGAATTTTTTAGTTCAATTCTTGCATAAATTGGTTGATGCTTGCTAAGGGGGCCCACTTAGTGAGTATCTGTAGTTAGTTATTTATCTTGTATCAATTGATTATAAGCTAGATTTCATTATTGAAGGTTTCAGCGCAAACTCAATCTTATATTGTTCCTGCAACATCGAGAATCCATCCCTATGTTTGTTCCTACAGCATAAGGCCAGTTCATAGTTTGTTTCTTAGTAATAGTTGTCATGGTTTATGTTTTTATTAAGTTATGCTTAAGTTAAGAAGAATTTACATTACATTCCTACAACATATGTAGAATTCCTTCCAAGCATTTATTTCTAGTAAATTGTGACTGAAACTAATTCTTAGTGCACATACAGTGCCGCTCCATTTTAAGTATACATTCCCTGGTTTGACAATGTAAATGAATGACCATAAGAAGATGTTAGCCACCTGCTAGAATTTCCAATTCCCAGGTTAGGATTTTCCATGACTTTTATATCCTTTTGTGGAATCGACCAAGTATGACTTGAATGTTGATGATTTATCGCTACTTGAAAGGATAGGAAGGATCAAGAAAAAAAGAAAGCTCAAAGACTTGATTTCAGAGCATGAACCATAAAAGGAAGTAGAAGAGGACATGAATGACTATGATGAACATTGCTTGACATTGAATGACTGTCATTACCAACATTTAGCTAACGAGAAAAGAATAACGCAGCAACATCTACATGTTTTCAAAACTTATTTAGCTCCGCTATGGTTTCATGCTTCACAAAAATGCCAAAAAACTTTTGATCTCTCTTTCTACTTCTTTGTATTCCTTGAACCTTGTATCATCCTTTTATTTTCCTTTTTCCATTACCTCAGCGTTGATCTTCTCTTTGTATCGCATTCAAGCAATGTTGGAGGAAGTGGCTATCAAAATGCATTCAAGGAGTAGCTTCATCCAATTCCATTCTCCACTTCCATCACTCACAATGAAGATGCAGAAGAAAAGGGTTCGAGAGGATAGTTGACACTTGATCAACTCTTCTTCAAACATCCCTACACCATTACCAACACGACTCTCAAATGCGTAGCACAATGTTTCCCTCACATACCTCACACACTTGTTCAAAATCTCTTTTTTTTTGCGACAAGTAAGAACAGATTCCCTAGATTCACATTACCTAGTGATATTTTTTCAAATAGTTCACATTCCTTGTCTAATATTAGATAAACCTTTCATAAAATATCCTCACAAATTTTAAAGCTAGATAAAATAGATAGTATGTGAACCAAAAATGTTGAGGTTGCTATGGTCTTCTCTTGCACTATTAGGATCTTTCACCTAAAAGGAGAGAGATAAAACACAAAAATTGTGATGGTTCACTCAAATAGAGGATTGTATGATACAATTAAGACTAAATGCAATGATGTAGATGCAACTAAATGATTTAATTGTCCGATTATTAATGCAAAACTAATGTAACATATAATGTTTGAAAACACAATGAGATATGCAAGAATGAACTAAAACATGAAAAAATGCAAAACAAAATTGAAAGAGGTTGATCAAAGTGCACCTGGAAAGAGATTATAGACTTGAGAAGATTCTGGAATGTTGGAAAAATCACTATTAATGACTAGTTGGACTCATTCAACACTGACGGTGAATCAATCCTCCTACTAGTAAGATCTCCTAAAAGAGGTTTCCAACTGTCAAGAACTAGAATCTGATAAAATCACCTTTTTCAACCTTAAGGTGGGACTCATTTGCCACTAATGGTGAATCAATCCTCTTCCAAAATTCTATGAAATTAGAGGTTAGTTCAGTAGCTCCAGATTTGCACTTGTCTTCTTGTCGGGTTGATGGATCCAAATCTATAGAAAACAGACTATAGGTTATCGAGCCAAGCTTGAAATAAGGTTTAGTTTCAACTTGAAACACTTTTTTAACTTGTTGACCACCTTTCAACACCTAATTTCTTGATAAATCTGCATACAAAATTCTTCAAACACACACACAAAAGGGGGAAAATGGTTAAGGGTTAGAGTATAGGGATTTTCCTTGGTCAAATCCCAGTTTGGTAATCAAACCCTTAATGAAGAAATGAAATGAAATGAGCAAGGAATGATGAATAAACAACATGAAAATGTCCTAAACTCACCACAACCTTGTTGAATAAATCTGAAGATATGTCAATAGCTACTCCAAGATGCTTGGTGAATGTCTGATTACATGATGCAAAGTGCTTGAATGCTAATGATGAATGCATGTGACCCTGATGATTGGGAGATGTAAAATGAGGAGAAAAACACTTATTTATACACACTTATGCACTAAGAACCCAATAATACATCATCACAGGCCAACATAAGGTATTTTTAAATAAAAACCCAAAAGAAAATTTGAATTATTTTGAATTTGGAGCCAAGAGGGACTCATTCACCACCCATGGCGAATGAGTCCCACCTTGGGCTTATAAGTGGATTTCAGGAATTAAGTCACATTTAATGTTATTTGTTGGGTTTACATTCAAAAATACACTTAATTAAGTCTTCTAAGTGCATAAAAGGGGTCAAATAAAGCATTAGAAAGGTGTAAATAGTGAAAACAAGCCTAGAAAGGTGTGAAATCTTGTTGCAAGACTTTACAACACTTTAGAATAGGACTTGATAAGTGATGAAAAGGTGATTTTTAGGTGAATTATAATAAAAAGAGTCTAGAAAAGTGTAGAAATATGTTACAACACTTCACAAAACCTTGATAAGACGTCATAATTTGAATATTTAGGACCTAAGGTGAATGTAGAGGTTACATTGCAACATTAAATCAAAGCAAGACAAGTAAAAAATCATAGGAGAAAGACCTAAAAGACCATGAAATTGTCAATGATCCATTTTTCTATGGTACATTTAGCCCCCACTTTAGTGAGAGGATGAACTTGCTTCAAAATCACACTAAAGTAGCCATGCATATCGAGAAGGATTCAAATGCACTTATGCAAGAAAGATGGAATGAAAATGATCAAGAAGGATGATCAAGCCCCTACGATGAAGAACCCATTACAAACTAAGCATAAGCACAAAGGAACACAATCAAGAGGAAAGGAAGAATTGGATCAAGCTTTGATCGTTTGTCTAACTAGTTGTGGATTAGATCTAGATTATTTATGAGAAAAAGAGAATGCATACTCACTCTGGGGAAACATAACTCATGGCGGTCCACGAGGTGAGAAAAACCAAAAAGGTGAAGTACACACACTAGTTGGTATGCACTCACAAACACATAGGTGGCTATGGGGAAATTCATGCCACTAAATGGGCTTCCTATTCAACCATATTAAAGTTATACCTCTTGTTAACTTTAACAAGGTGCCACAAAGGAAAATCTCAGTTCATGCTCCATGAGACAAGCAAAGCTTTGCATGCTTAGAACTCATGAAAAAATAGAAAGATACCACAGGCATGCAAGTTGTGTTATGCAAGGTGGAAAATATGTAACCGTAAAATGCAAAAATGTAAAATGTAAAAGATGTTCAAAGTAGTCTTGTTAAGTTCATGCAAGGTCTATAACTTAGGGAACATTGTGTCTAATGTCTCCAAGAGAAGACAAATCAAAGAATAGAATATTCACAACTTAGGGGATATAATGTATCACATCATGCCATGACGAGGAATGTAATATGCTAAGATAGATCACACTTATGAAGGACATCACACCCAATGTCATCCATAAAGTTACGAATGCATTGTATGAAGTGACAAGGCTACACTAAGAACCAAGAATGCAAATGAAATGATGCCAATGTATGCCCCCCACTTTAAAGGAATTGCTACACACCATGCTATGAGAAATTACTTTAAAGTAGAAAAGGAAATATGCAAAAAGAAAACAAGACATGAGAGCCAACTTGGAAAGCCCCTATGCTAATTCATATGTTTCTAAGTTAGGCTACTTCATGTGAACAAACAAGAAAAATAAAAAATGAGGGTTGCCCCCCAGAAAGGAACACACCAAACACATAAGGGATCTATGGATTTGGGGTCAGTATGTTCGTTGCTGCAATGTTTTGATTAAAGAGCTTGGAACTAACATCATTCCCCAAAGCACATAGAACTAGAAGAATGACACAAAGAGAGTGAAAACAAAAGAAAAACAAAGTTTTTTTGGGTCAACATGGAAGAGACATTGTAGTCTCAATGCTTTGCATTGTCTCCAAAAGGAAAACACAAGTGAAAAGAAAATGAAAAGGAAAAAGAAATGGAAAAAGATTTTGGGTCAACATGAAGGAGACATTTTAGTCTCAATGCCTTGCGTCATCACCAAAAGGAGAACACAAGATAAAAATAAAAAGGAAAATGGACCATTTGGGTCAACATGGAAGAGACATAGGGCGTCTCAATGCTTTGCGTCATCCCTAAAAGGAAAATGCAAAACAAAAGTGAAAAAGAAAATGAAAAATGTATGACATATAGAAGAATAGAGGTACAAATAGAATAATTTCACAAAGAGATAGAACATCATATGCACATTATAGGGGAACACAATACACACATACAATCAAATCAAAGAAAAAGGAAAATGTAAAAGGAACTAGTAATGAAAATGTAAGCCAACCATTAACCGAGTTATTTCCTTCACAATCTTAAGTAATATAAGTAGAAAATGAATAATGTAGTTAGGAGACAAATACAAATTCATTATGAGGACAAGGTTAATAATGTCATGCCCCCACTGAGTGTAGGGAAAGAATGAGCCAAGGTAGGTGATGGGAAAGGATCATGCAATAATGAGAATAGAAAATTCTACAACTATGGAATGATGAGAGGGTGGGGTTTAAGGGATAATAGGATAGCAGTCAATATCAATGAAGTGATGCTTGTTCAACATGTCCTTCAATGCCCGACATTCATCAGTTCGGTGGCCAAGAATATGATGATATTTGAAATATGGTATGTTAGAATATTTAGGATGTATGGCCAATCTATTCATAGGTGGTAAGAGTATAAGACCTTTGTTTAAAAGCAATTGAAGTATCCTTTCACATTTAGGTGGTGGATGGAGAGGAAACTTTAGTTTCTTCAATTTGTAGGGTCATTTTCATTTACTAGTTTCTCCTTTCTCATGAATGGAAGGAAGAGAACCCATAGGGATCCTAGCATCTTTTTCATTAGAATCAGGTAATGATTTTTCTCGCAGAAGGAGAATGTTCAAGTCAGGAGGAGAATCAAAGATCATTTTACCATCATCTCGAAGTATACAATATTCAAAAGGAGGCTTGTTGTCATGAGGATGATCAATGTTATTAGATTTCCACAATCCATAATACTATCAATAGTTTTTTCTAGATTCCAGAAACAACTATTGATGAGGATGATCTTTATATCGTAATCATGTTATGTTTTCTTCTGTTGGTTTTTGTTCAACAAGTTTGTGAATGTTATGCTCAATTTTTGTGCCACAACCTTGTTTACTTAGGATAGTAAAGCATTTTCCATATGTTTTTTCAAGGTTGATGGGAATGTTTGTGACTTTGTTATCATAAAATGGTTGAGGATGTAGTTTTTTAGAGGAACTAGGTCCACTTGAGGGAGGAAACTTAGGTCCTACATTTGTTTTAGGATGTAGGTATCCAAAGTGATTAGGAGGTTCAATAGTAGGAAGATCTTGTGACTTCATGGATGGGTAAAAGTTTGCATTGGCTTCAAGGTTATCAAGGAATGAATTGAAGAACTTGTTCATGCTATCATCAACTTCTCCAATGATGTGTACATCACAAGGAAAATAATGAGGAGTTGAAGGAGCATGATGAAGCTCAAGATCATTACGATCATAGCCAAAGGTACAATTGGACATGTCTACTAGGGATTTCAATGAATTCCAAAACTTGTTAAAAGAAAAATCCATGATGAAAATGAATAAAAGTAAACTAATATGCAAGAAAGAAGATAAAATAGACAATCTAGAAAGTATAATAGAAATTATCTACAGAAAAATGTAATGTAGAAAATACCCAGAAAATTCCTAAAAATGTTGGTTAAAATGTGTAGGTGGACTGATTTTCCCGGGGTGAAGAATGAGTCCAAGTATGAGATTCTTTCTTTATGTTTTAGAAAATTTTAAATGATTTCAATGCTTTTTAGATGTAGAATAAGGATGCAAATGAAAATTTTCAGTTTTTGAATTATATGATATGCAAAAATGAATTGTATATGAGTCTTTCACTAGTGCAATTTTAGAAACCCGAGGATGAAAAATAAAACAAAACCTAATTGAATGTTGATGCAAAGGTCACCTAGGATGTAAGATGCAATTGTGATCAGAAAGATAAAGTGTTCAATATGTAGGTTCACCAAAATGAACAAACAATTTTGAGGTCGTTATGATCTTCTCTTGCACTCTTAGGATCTTTCACCTAAAAGGAGAGAGATAAAACACCAAAATTGTGATGAATCACTCAAATAGAGAATTATATGATGCAATTAAGACTAAATGCAATGAAATATATGCAACTAAATGATTTAATTGACTGATTATTAATGCAAAACTAATGTAACATGCAATGTTTGAAAACACATTGAGATATGCAAGAATGAACTAAAACATGAACAAACGCAAAAAAAAATTGAAAGAGTCTGGTCAGAGTGCACCTAGAAATGAATTGCAGACTTGAGAAGATTTTGGAATGCTGGAAAAATCATTGTTGATGACTAGTGGGAATCATTCGCCACTGATGGCGAATCAATCCTCCTACTGGTAAAATCTCCTAAAACAGGTTTCCAACTGTTGGGAACTAGAATCTAAAAAAATCACCTTTTTCAGCCTTAAGGTGGGACTCATTCACCACTGATGGCAAATCAATCCTCTTCCAAAATTCTATGAAATCAAAGGTCAATTATGTACCTCCAGAGCTACACTTGTCTTCTTGTCGGGTTGATGGGTCCAAATCAACAGAAAATGAGTTGTAGGTTGTCTCCAAGCTTCAAATAGGGTTTAGTTGACTTTTTGACCACCTTTAAACATCTAATTTCTTGATAAATCTGCATACAAAAGTCTGCAAACACGCATGCAAAAAGGGGAAAATGGTTAAGGGTTAGAGTATAAGGATTTTCCTTGGTCAAATCCCACTTTGCTAATCAAATCCTTAATGAAGAAATGAAATAAAATGAGCAATGAATGATGAATAAACAACATGCAAATGTCCTAAACTCACCACAACCTTGTTGAAGAAATCTAAAGATATGTCAATGGTTGCTCTAAGATGCTTGGTGAATGCTTGATTAGATGATGCAAAGTGCGTGAATGCTAATTGATGAATGCAAGTGACCTTGATGATTGGGAGATGTAAAATGAGGAGAAAAACACTTATTTATAAACACTTATGCCCTAATAACCCAAAAATACATCATCACAGGCTAACATAAGGTATTTTAAAATAAAAACCCAAAAGAAATTTTGAATTATTTTCAATTTGGAGCCAAGAGGGACTCATTCGCCACCCATGGTGAATGGGTCCCACCTTGGGCTTGTAAGTGGGTGTCAGGAATTAAGTCACATTTAATGTTATTTGTCGGGTTTACATTCAAAAATACACTTAATTAAGTCTTATGAGTGCATAAAGGGGTCAAATAAAGCATAAGAAAGGTGTAAATAGCCAAAAAAAGCCTTGAAAAGCATGAAATCTTGTTACAAGACTTTACAACACTTTAGAATAAAACTTGATAAGTGATGAAAAGGTGATTTTTAGGTGAATTATAATAAAAAGGAGTCTAGAAAAGTGTAGAAATGTGTTGCAACACTTCAAAAAACCTTCACAAGACATCATAATTTGAATATATAGGAGATAATGTGAATGCAGAAGTTACATTGCAACATTAAATCAAAGCAAGACACGTCAAACATAATAGGAGAAAAACCTAAAAGACCATGAAAATCTCAACGATCCATTTTTCTATGGTACAACATGCAAATTTTCTTGGTATCTTCTATTTTCGTAAGTTAATGTCATACCAAGTGATTTTATATTAGTGACATCTATGTTGTTAACTTTGTTACAATTTATTAGTATTTTTATAGGTTTTATCAAAATTAGTAATGATCTATGAAATAGATTAATGATCGACAATTTCAAATACATAAAGGAACTGGTGTTCAAATATGATTGTCAAGGCTTGTTAATAAGAAACCATGAAATTGTATTACTCATTACCATCAATATTAGGCAGACATTATTAATTATAGCTTTAATGCCATATACTTCTTATGGCTCTTAATGTTATGTTTATTTCGATAGTAGAAAAGAATGATTTTCTTATAAACCATTTAAGGTTGTCACTTATATAATTTTTAACCATCTAATTTCCTGTTTGTTCTTTAATATGGGTATGTCACTGGTTTTGGAGTAGTATAATATCCCATGAACCAAGGAAGAAATGTGAGATCTATATATACATAAATAGGGAGACTTGAGTCATTTTACTTTTCTTCTCTATATAATTTCCCCTATAACGTCTATAAATAATATACTATGATATAAAAAAATATATAATATAATATAATATAATATAATAATAATATAATAATAGTAAGCCAAGTAGTCTCTGCTGGGGCAAATTCATCTTGCCAAAATTCAGAGCTTTTGCCTGGGTAGCCTTACATGGTCGCATCCTTATAGGTGAGCATCTTTGCAAGATTGGTTTTTTGGGGACCATTTAGATGTGGCTTTTTTTTTATGAAGGAAGAAATAGTGTATGTGCAGGATCATGATGGGCCAAAAAGTGGTGATATGATGGCTATGTGTAGGGTATGTGGCTAACAAATTTTCTTTTACCCAAAATTGATTAAAAAAAAGGGGTTTTTAAAGGAGATTCTCAACTTTCCACCACTATAAATTATGCTTTTACTTTGAATTTAATAAATAATTATTATTCATTTTCTATTTGAATTATGACTAAAGTCTTGATTGATAGGCTGATTGAAAAACATTTATAGCTTTCAAATGGTATCACATTTTTGAATCCAAAACATGTGTCACATTATATGCTTCACATACTATAGGATTAAAAAAAGGTTTGAATTTCATGAAGTTTTACCAAGTTAGGTGGTTAGACATATGATTTTTTATATTTTTAAAAGTTGTAATAAAAAAATCATAATTAATTATTTACTTGGGAAAAAATTACAAAAAAATATGCATCACATCTAGACATGAGTCCTCTACTTATATCTAAAATATTATAAAAATATTATCATTTTATTATGGTTAGGGTGCTCTATCAGACACCTACTTATTTTTCCCCGAAATTTAAGTACCATCAAGATTGAAATTTCAAATTTTCACCAAATAGATTTTATTTTTGTAAAATAAACATAGTAGTTTAGAAACTACATTCAATTTTCTACAGATTCTATTATTACATATTTTTGAAATAATATGGATAACTTATTCAAATTTTTACGTCAAGTTTCCCAACTATGATTTTTCTAATTTTTTTGCCACTTAAGTGCCCATTTTCTCCATGATGATCCTACACATACCCAACAACAAATCATATTCTTTTGGAGTGTGAATATGCTCAAACCTGCTAGTGAGTTCTTTGCGGAAAGGTTCTTTGGCATGGACCCTTATAGAACAACTTGAGGGTAGTGTTTGAGGGATTTCCTTCGATGGCAAAAGGCTCAGCCTTGGCTAGTCTTTGGACAAAAATACCAACAATGGTGATATGGCATATGTGGCAAGAATAGAATGCAAGGCTTTTAAAATAAAAAATGTTTCCAATGGAGTCGGTAATCAATAGAATTGAAGTCGAGATAAGCGACCATTTCAATGCTAAAGAAGCCTTATCAAAATTCAAATTCTTCTCCACTTGGGATCAAAAAATGTTAAGACCTTGGTCATAAATTAAACCTTCTAAAGGCTCCCTAATGAAGGGAAAATACAAGAGAACACATGTCAAGTGGGAGGTTCCTCAGAGGGGAAGACTCAAACTAAACTTTAACGGGGCCTCGTGGAGTAATCCAAGGCCCTCAGGGGCAGGCTTTGCAATTAGAGATAGTGCAGGGGCTCTAGTGTTGGTCGAATCAATCAAGCTTCCTCTAGGTTCCAAAAATGATGTGGAGGCGGTGGCAATGCTTGAAGGGGTGAGATATTGCATTGACAACAATATTGTTGATCTGGAGATTGAGGGAGATTCAAAAATCATTTTAAGGGGATTTGTTTCGAAATAGGCACCAAGCTAGAAGTTGAACACCTAGCTGATTTTAATCCGGCCTATGTTGGAAGCAATCCTGAATTTCCACATCTGCCCTGTTTACAGAGAAGAAAACAGGTTGGTAGACTATTTGGAAAACCAAGGTGTTGACCAATTGATGTTGTTGAAGGCTTCGAATAATCCTTTGGACTAGGAAGACAACAATTCACTCTTCAAGGAGGAAGGCATGGTAACATGATTTCAGTTGTAGTATTATCTTGTTTCGGTGGCACCCAGATGTAGCTAAAGGAACAACAATGGGCACAGTGCTTTCCCCATCCTCCAGCTTCATGAGTTTCGGCTTTATATGGAGAAGTTCTGGCTATATATCAACCCTTGTAGCCTAGTATTATTCAGGCTTTTCTGAGAATCTTATTGTGAACAAGAATGTTTTGTATGATGTAATTATTAGTCATTTGATCGATGTTGGGCGGGAATGATCACAACTCTAGATTGTATGAGGAAATAGGAAGTTAAACTTTTGCAATCTATGCTTTGAATAAATGAAGAGTTCTACCCTCTCTAGTGGCTGTTTGCAAATATATATATATATATAAATATGTTAATATAATATAACATTATAACATTAGTATAATAATAATAAAATTAATATATGGGTATGTGTAGGATCATGACGGGCCAAAAAGTGGCAATATGATGGGTATTTGTAGGGTATGTGGCTGATGACTTTTTTTTACCCAAAATTGATGAAACGAAAAGGGTTTTTAAAGGAGATTCTCTACTTTCCACCAATATAAATTATGTTTCACTTTGAATTTAATAAATAATTATTATTCAATTTCTATTTCAATTATAACTAAAGTGTTGATTGATAGGCTGATTGAAAAACATCTATAACTTTCAAATAGTATAACATTTTTTGAATCCAAAACATGCAACACATTCTATGCTTCACATACTATAGGATTCAAAAAGAAAAATTGAATTTCATGAAGTTTTGACCAAGTTAAGGTGGTCGACATATGAGTTTTTATATTTTTAAAAGTTGTAATAAAAAAATTCATAATTAATTATTTACTTGGAAAAAATTACAAAAAATATGCATCACATCTAGACATGAGTCCTCTACTTATGTCTAAAATCTTATTAAAAAATATTATCATTTTATTGTGGTTAGGGTGGTCAGACAGACACCTACTTCTTATTTTTTCCCTGAAATTTAAGTACTACTGCATTGAAATTTCAAATTTTCACCAAATAGATTTTAATTTTTCTAAATAAACCTAGTGGTTTACAAACTACATTCAATTTTCTACAAATTTTATTCTTACATATGTCTGAAATAATATAGATAACTTATTCAAATTTTTATGTCAAGTTGTTTAACTCTAATTTTTCTGAATTTTTTGCCACTTAAGGACCTATTTTTCCATGATGATCCTGCACATACCTATATTAGTTCTATAATATAATAATGAAATATTATTAATATAATAATAAGAATAATATGTTAATAATTATATAACAATACGTGTAAAATAATATAATAATATAATACTAATATAAATAATACTAACAATATTTTATTAATAATAATATAATATTATAATAAATAGAATAGTATAACAATGATATCAAAATAATAATATACTATTATTAAAATATAATAATTTTAATATTAATAATATATTAGTAATATTAATAATAAAAAATATAGCAATATAATAGAAAATATATAATAAAAAAATTAATATACTAGTAATATTACATAATAAAAATATATAACAATAACAATAATATAATACTAATACTAAAAATACATAATACTTATCTTTATTTCAACCCTTATCCTAAACATAAGTGAAGAATAAATCTTACTAAATACCACCTTTAATTGACCCATACTCCTAATTGACCAATAATGCAAACTGATTTAATTAGCAATATGATATAATACAATATAATAATATAAATAAAGTATTTTATAATATATTATAATATAATAAATATTTATATTTAATATAATATAATTTGGTATTCATATAATATAATTTAATATAAGTATATATTATAATATAATTAAATATTATATAATATAGTATAATATAAATATAGTTGATAATATAATAATAATAATGTGACATAATCCAAACTTGATATATTAATAAAAATATATCAACAAAACAACAAATAGGAATAGTTGATATGCATAGGTTAATGAGCTCTACTAGGGTTTATTATTTTTCTAGTCATCCTTGACCTGTAACACCCTGCTGTGCGAACCCCAATGGACAATTAAACAATAATTATTGCCCAATTTTTTTAAAAAAAGTAAACATAACATACATGTAATACACATTAAGTCATGACATGAATTTCATTTAAGTAGATTCATTAGCACTTACATCCCTTGGGGTGCACAAGGAGTCATTACGAGACTCAGATCCACACAATGACAATAAAGAATAAAAGCCAAAGATATAATCCATAACAAAATAAACATTAACAAATATAACACATACATGATAATCATTGATAAGAAACCATCTGTGTACATAAATACAACATATGCAAGATTAACTTAACACATTGAATAACAACTGCCATGGCCAATAACCACACCAAGTTTAACATTACATTACAGTACAATTTTCAAGAGGTACAATGATACAAAAGTGTTTCCAAACATAAATGGAAAACCATACACAAGATAACATGATACAAATGAACAGAGGAATACATAGTATCATAACTGGCTCCAAAATAGTTACAACTCTGGAGTCGCTGCAACAACACCAATCCGCACCTCTCGATCTATGACGAGACCCAATGGGGTGCTTAGCACGTTCCACCCAACCATGTGTGTCTGAAGACCCACCCCCCATGCTAAGGGGCTGACAAGAAAGAGTCCTCAACCAAGAACATCCAAACATGTAACCACAAGACTCAACATCATACAAAAGTATCATAAAACTCAAGGATTACAATGACATAATCAACAACATCCAAGAGTCAACATAATAACTTAAAGTCATAAATCCCATCACATAAATCAAAGCAATGACCAGTAAACAAGTAACAAAAAGATGATCATGAAACACTTCCAAATCAAACTGAATTAATAAACATAATAGAATTCCAAATTACAATTAAACAATACATTAACATCATATCACAGTACCAAAAGAGTACAAGGTCATAAGTCAAATATCAAAGAGATAATACAAGACCACAAAGTACACCAAAGATGTATCAAGGCAATACTCGATAAATCAATATAAATCCATTCAACCACAATCTAAACCAACTCCCATAACATACTTCCAGAGGAACACAATGAAGTAAAACACCTGGGCAACTAGGGGAGAGTGTCATCGCATAGTCCTACATGAGTTGTCCAGTGCTCTTCCACCCAACTAGAGGCACCGGTCCCATCTATGGCATTCTTGTGCCCTTTCTCCCAACTGGAGGCGCCAGTCCATAGGGTGACACATGTGGAGCCGTAAACCTCTTGTGAAGACGAGGTCATGACCTTGCTGACCACGGCCTTCTCAGCCTTCCATTAGTCTGCGGAAGCACTAATGAAGATGAGGCATCCATTTTTAAGTCTTATAATGATATTACTACCCAACCCTCCTAAGTTAATTATTAGGTTTTCACTTAATTACTAACTCACTCGTGGGTTATCCTATGCCCTTCCCCTTAAACGGGCACCGGCCCCACGGGGAGCCACTCTCCTTAGAGACCCAACCAAAACCAACAAGTAATAGGGGTTGTACCATTCCAATCATGAACATTGAAATGCAACAATAAAAGATAATACGCGAGGCATAACCCATCTCGCAATAAACACAAATAAGGTTGCTCATAAAATCAGGTACAACCCAATCATAAACTCAAAATCACCATTACGATCAAAATCTTGGCAAAATCAGATCAATAAAGAATCAATATGAAACAAGTATTCCCTTGCCTCTGGAAGTCCAAGAAGAGAACTACCCACAAATGAAGATAAAAGAAGCAATACCATTCCAACACACATTAGAAAATCTCCCCAGACAAAATGACTCAAACGGAAGAAAAATTAATAGGGAACCATCATAATCATTCAGTGTTCCAACACGAACCCGACGAATAAAATTTCCTCCAAATTCCAATTAACTCAAGAGTATAAACACAATTAAATGACAACATCAAAACAACTTACAAATACACCTAATGAATTGCCCGTAATGAATAATATTAAATCAAACATTTGTTTACACATTCCAAAAAAAAAACCTTAACTAATCAAGGGACTATGTACATGAATGTCAACAAAGCTAAAGGCACATCTACAATGAACAACTTATGATTGTAACTTTAGTACATACATATACACCTATATCATAATTCTATATATCTATTCAACAACCAAATTCAATTCACTTAATTACCAAGCTACTATTAATTCAATTTATACCTTTTTCTAATTAAATTTCAACTATGTTTATCTACATTACCACATAATTATAAAGCACAAATTATTCTACTTCTAACAATATAATACAACACATGTATTCATTTATATAACAATATCTTATTACCAACACCATTTAAAACATATAAAGATCCCCTCAAAACCAAATCAACTTAAGAAGAAACTACATTGGAATGGAATCAAACAAGATAATCAACCTTTAATTCACTAACACAATCGAAACAATAAATTTCCAAGAATGTTTAAACTCAACATTACATTTTATCTTTCCATTCACCGAACAATCAGTTAAAACACAATAATAATTTAATTTTCCTATTTACTTACATTTCCATATTCAATTATCTTATGTAGTAAATATCCTAATTTTTTTTTTTTATATTTTAGTTTATAAAGAATCTAAATAAATAACTTAATTTACTTTTCCCTAATTTAGTGTAACTTCCATAATTATTAAAAAGAATAAAATCTAAGAGAAGATGTATATTTCTCTTTTGTTTTAAAAACACAACCAAAATTCCATCTTAACTTTTTACTTTATTATAAATCCATCTTTTAAAAAAATCAAGAAAAAGGAGGACTTAATAAGCTACATATGAGATTTTAAGCTATACTTTTTAAGAATTTTGTTTTTGACTTTTCTTGTTGTCTTTCAAGCCGCTCCCTTTTATGAGCCTCCAACGTAGGCTTTTTTTTTAATAATATCGTTTCCTTCTTACTATTTTTGCATATGCCAAGGAGTAAAGCTATCGGTTGACCAAGAGAATACAACATACTTCCCTAAATGCATGATAGCATGCCCAAAGAGTTGCAAAAGCAATGACAAAGGTGAAGGGAGGCACACACGGCTGCCATGAGAAAGTGTGGGGCATTGCATAGGGCCTCCATTATGGCCGAAATGAATGCCTTCAAGAGGGAACACATTACACAATACTACAGGGAAAAGTAACTAGAGAGGCATGTAGCCGTCTACAATATAATTAGCAGGTTAAGCAACAACTAATTAGAACAAAGCATCGACTATTCCTAATGGCTCGTGATGAGACAAGAGAGTAATATAGCAGCAAGCGGAGTTACATCTATAAAAATACTAGAGAGACAAGTGAAAACAAGAGGTCTAAGCAAGATAAAGAAGAACTGGGTTGGCAAATGAAGACGGCAGAGACAGTTTGACAAAGAAATCAGAGAGATTATTTTAAACCTTTAAGCTTCCTATTATGCTCAAGTTCGCGGCTGAGATAGGTTGACAAGAAATTAGAGAGATTATTTAATTTACTAGATGCAGCTTTGATAAGTTACCAAAAGTTTCAGGGTGGCTATTTAATTCTATACAATGCCTCAACTCTAAATGTTGTAACTGTGGCAGGTTGCCAAGTACATTAGAAAGTGAATAATGTAATTTGGAAATATCACCATCTACTTGCATTATTATCAAATCTCAAATGTTATCCACAAGAATGAAGGGAAAGAGAAATGTGAGGTGTAAATACGTGACATAAGAGCAGGAGAAATAATGAACAACCTTTCCTTTTCGAACTAGGCGTAGTTCTGTTTGGCAGCGAGTTTCCAAAGACGCGCTCAGATTTGCAATTTGGAAATTAAACTTCACCACGATCAATGGAAAACTCTTTATTTGATTAGTAATTGACAATATCTTATTTTCAAGTGCTGCAACTATGATAGATTGACAGAAGAATCAAGCAGGTTATTTAAACCTTTAAACTTCCTATTATGGTCAAATATTGCGGATGAGACAAGTTGACAATGGAAATAGAGCGATTACTTTAACCTCTTCAACATTCTATTTTCCAGTACTTCAGACGTCACAGATCGCCAATGAAAATAGGGAGGTTACTTAATTGTCCAAAGTATTTAATGTTTCCAATGTTACAGTTGTGACAGATTTTGAATATTTGCAGTTGCAGACTGGTAACCCAAAAACACATAATTATTCATCACTCCTTACTGACATTGTGGTTGCTATGGACAAAGGCCTGAAATGCAACTGGGGTTAGCTCTAAAGTATAAACTAATGTTGCAACCTCAGGTAACAATGATAATGAAGACGAGGCAGAGAAACAGAAAACCAAAAGCCGAGGTAAATGGATGGAAATCAGGCATCTCCAAGGCAACCTTACGATCTGAAAACAAAAAGAAGATGACTACAGAAAAGTAGCGCCAACAATGACAAGCATAGCATGCATGGAAAATGAATGAGGAGACTACAAGGAGATTGGCTGCAGGGGCGTAGGTACATACGATAGATTTACTGAAAATATTATAGAAACTTTCAAGCAATAAAGAAGAAAACTCACAAGCGAATGTAGAAGAATGATGTAGAGCCAGTCTCCACGATGTTTCTCTCTTCCCCAGTGTTCCTCTTCTAACTGTCTCTTCCGTTCATTCTCTGAGGCCTGTGTTATCTCCCAACCGGTTTCCTAACTTCCTTCCCCTTCCTCCTTTTTCCTTCCTTATCCCCCCCAGAGTTGTCTCTTCAATTCTAATTTATGAGTTTCAATGATTGAAATCTCTATCTGGAAGGTGGTGAGATAGAGGAAGATAAAACGTATACCAACATTTCCATCTTTTCATTTACTCTTCCCCAAAAATCTTAACACGATGCTTTATTATTATTTATTTTTTTAGTAATAAACGATTCTTTTCCTATTTTTCAACTAATTTCCTTGCTTTAATCCTTATTCAAACTTGAGTTCAAATTTTTAAATATTTTATCTATGTTAATATTTTCTCAATTTTAAATTTCTTAATTAAATTCACTGATTAGAAAATAATTATTTTTATTAAATTCATTTACTTACAATTATATTTCTTTCATCTTAAAATAAGAAATTTTCAATGATAATACAATTAACATTTATTATTAAATCTAGCTCTTTATTTGATCCCAAACCAAATCAAGTGACCTTAAAAAAATTAGATTAACTTGATAAATTACATCTAGTCATAATATTAGTGATATTGTCTAACATAAAAAAATAAATTAAATAATGCAATCCCAAAATCCTCATGACTTAGCAAATCACCAACCACACATAACAAGCGAAAATAACATGGCCACCAAACAACCAACTTCCTAAATTTCAAGAATGACCAAAACGGAGGGGCATTACATCCTCCCCCTATAGACATTGACTTACTCCTGGAAGTCAAGCCCATGCACAAGCATGGTAACACCATAAACTAACAATAGTATTAATAATCATAAACACATCAACACGTTAAATCATCAATTAAATATCACCAAGTAAGCAATGAAAATTAAACACACGAAAAATAAAGAAATGATACCAAAACAAAAGTGGTGACGGGGTTGCAACTAGACCAATTTTTCAAACACTAGGACAGATGACGAACTAGGTTGGGGAAAATTTCTTGTCAGTTCCTATTTTCCCACATCAATCCCATTGGGTGTTTATGATGCTCGCCCTATCCTAACAATGCAGGTGGAATCGAGGCTTAGTTCCTACAATCCTGCATGCAAACAAACATTGTGCACAATACATATATATCACAAATACATTGTGAGAGGAACTCCCAGCATAGTAGGGCACTCGCGAGCAAGTGATACCACATTGTCCCTCCCACTAAACCACACATATTAGTCAAAACAATTCTAGTAACTTGTAAACAGTTTGCTTCTTATTAGTTAAGCAGTATTCACATAAGGATGCTAACCATAAACCTAATTCATCTACTATATCAAAATGAATTACTACTTGACATTATAAGTATCTATACCTACATATTACAATTACATTACCTTCATCACTATGCTTTCTGAAGCCAACTTCCTGTAAATTCAAAGCTACCATAGAACATTGCACATTAGTACCAATAATTCAAGTTGCATCTTAACCTCAAGATACTATATTCTGCTAAAATCATAGAATAATTATCCACAAAACCTCACATCTTCGTTAAAACTCATAATTTTCACACAAAGAACTCCACTTTAACCATTATTCAACACCAAATCTCACATCAATTTCAATAAAACAAGTAAATTTTTTACACCTTTATAGATTCAAGAAACATAATTCATCACTCAAGGACAACAAAATCGTAGATTCCACGCACACTCGACATATTCACACACATAAAACACATTACCAAGAAACACCTCACACTAAAACTCAAGGGTCCATAGAGCATCCCCGACAGGAAGGATATCAGTGCATTGCGCACTACACCGAGGGTCCTATCCTTTCCCATTAGTTTCCTGCACCATCGACCTGACACCGATTAGCAGAAGAAACTCAGGTTCACAACAATGACAAAAGAAAAGTGAAACTCAAGACTCACGGGTCTAAGCGCAAGGTTACATAGTGAGCACACATAGTGCCCAGTGTATGAACCTATGCTCTGATACCATGTTGTAACGCCCCGCCGTGCGAACCCCAAAGGACAATTAAACAATAATTATTGCACAATTTTTTTTAAAAAGGTAAACATAACATACATGTAATACACATTAAGTCATGACATGAATTTCATTTAAGTAGATTCATTAGCACATACATCCCTTGGGGTACATGAGGAGTCATTACGAGACTCAGATCCACACAACGACAATAAAGAATAAAAGCCAAAGATATAATCCATAACAAAATAAACATTAACAAATATAACACATACATGATAATCATTGATAAGAAACCATCTGTGTACATAAATACAACATATGCAAGATTAACTTAACACATTGAATAACAACTACCATGGACAATAACCACACTGAGTTTAACATTACATTATAGTACAATGTTCAAGAGGTACAATGATACAAAAGTGTTTCCAAACATAAATGGAAAACCATACACAAGATAACATGATACAAATGAACAAAGGAATATATAGTATCATAACTGGCTCCAAAACAGTTACAACTCTGGAGTCACTACAACAGCACCAATCCGCACCTCTCGATCCATGACTGGGGACACAATGGGGTGCTTAGCATGTTCCACCCGACCATGTGGGTCCGAAGACCCACCCCTCATGCTAAGGGGCTGACAAGAAAGAGTCCTCAACCAAGAACATCCAAACATGTAACCACAAGACTCAACATCATACAAAAGTATCATAAAACTCAAGGATTACAATGACATAATCAACAACATCCAAGAGTCAACATAATAACTTAAAGTCATAAATCCCATCACATAAATCAAAGCAATGACTAGTAAACAAGTAACCAAAAGATGATCACGAAACACTTCCAAATCAAACTGAATTAATAAACATAATACAATTCCAAATTGCAATTAAACAATACAATAACATCATATCACATTACCAAAAGAGTACAAGGTCATAAGTCAAATATCAATGAGATCATACAAGACCACAAAGTACACCAAAGATGTATCAAGGCAATACTCGATAAATCAATATAAATCCATTCAACCATAATCTAAACCAACTCCCATAACATACTTCCAGAGGAACACAATGAAGTAAAACACATGGGCAACTAGGGGAGAGTGTCATCACATAGTCCTACATGGGCTGTCCAGTGCTCTTCCACCCAACTGGAGGCGCCGGTCCCATCTATGGCTGTCTTGTGCCCTTCCTCCCAACTGGAGGCACTGGTCCATAGGGTGACTCATGCGGAGCCGTAAACCTCTCGTGAAGATGAGGTCACGACCTTGCTGACCATGGCCTTCTCAGCCTTCCATAAGTCTGCGGAAGCACTAATGAAGACGAGGCATCCATTTTTAAGTCTTATAATGATATTACTACCCAACCCTCCTAAGTTAATTATTAGGTTTTCACTTAATTACTAACTCACTTGTGGGTTATCCTGTGCCCTTCCCCTTAAACGGGGCACCGGCCCCCACGAGGAGCCACTCTCCCTAGAGACCCAACCAAAACCAAAAAGTAATAGGGGTTGTACCATTCCAATCATGAACATTGAAATGCAACAATAAAAGATAATACGCAAGGCATAACCCATCTTGCAACAAACACAAACAAGGTTGCTCATAAAATCAGGTACAACCCAATCATAAACTCAAAATCACCATTACGATCAAAATCTTGGCAAAATCAGATCAATAAAGAATCAATATGAAACAAGTATTCCCTTGCCTCTGGAAGTCCAAGAAGAGAACTACCCACAAACGAAGATAAAAGAAGCAATACCATTCCAACACACATTAGAAAATCTCCCCAGACAAAATGACTCAAACAGAAGAAAAATTAATTGGGAACCATCATAATCATTCAGTGTTCCAACACAAACCCAATGAATAAAATGTCCTCCAAATTCCAATTAACTCAAGAGTATAAACACAATTAAATGACAACATCAAAACAACTTACAAATACACCTAATAAATTGCCCGTAATGAATAATAATAAAACAAACATTCATTTACACATTCCAAAAAAAAAACCTTAACTAATCAAGGGACTATGTACATGAATGTCAACAAAGCTAAAGGCACATCTACAATGAACAACTTATGATTGTAACTTTAGTACATACATATACACCTATATCATAATTCTATATATCTATTCAACAACCAAATTCAATTCACTTAATTACCAAGCTACTATTAATTCAATTTATACCTTTTTCTAATTAAATTTCAACTATGTTTATCTACATTACCACATAATTATAAAGCACAAATTATTCTATTTCTAACACTATAATACAACACATGTATTCATTTATATAACAATATCTTATTACCAACACCATTTAAAACATATAAAGATCCCCTCAAAATCAAATCAACTTAAGAAGAAACTACATTGGAATGGAATTACACAAGATAATCAACCTTTAATTCACTAACACAATCGTAACGATAAATTTCCAAGAATGTTTAAAATCAACATTACATTTTATCTTTCTATTCACCGAACAATCAGTTAAAACACAATAATAATTTAATTTTCCTATTTACTTACATTTCCGTATTCAATTATCTTATGTAGTAAATATCCTAAATTTTTTTTTTTATATTTTAGTTTATAAAGAACCTAAATAAATAACTTAATTTACTTTTCCCTAATTTAGTGTAACTTCCATAATTATTAAAAAGAAGAAAATCTAAGCGAAGATGTATATTTCTCTTTTGTTTTAAAAACACAACCAAAATTCCATCTTAACTTTTTACTTTATTATAAATCCATCTTTTAAAAAGATCAAGAAAAAGAACTTAATAAGCTACGTATGAGATTTTAAGCTATACTTTTTAAGAATTTTGTTTTTGACTTTTCTTGTTGTCTTTCAAGCCGCTCCCTTTTATGAGCCTCCAATGTAGGCTTTTTTTTTAATAATATCGTTTCCTTCTTACTAGTTTTGCATATGCCAAGGAGTAAAGCTATCGGTTGACCAAGAGAATACAACATACTTCCCTAAATGCATGATAGCATGCCCAAAGAGTTGCAAGAGCAACGACAAAGGTGAAGGGAGGCACACACAGCTGCCATGATAGAGTATGGGGCACCGCATAGGGCCTCCATTATGGCCGAAATGAATGCCTTCATGAGGGAACACATTACACAATGCTACAGGGAAAAGTAACTAGAGAGGCATGTAGTCATCTACAATATAATTAGCAGGTTAAGCAACAATTAATTAGAACAAAGCATCGACTATTCCTAATGGCTCGTGAAGAAACAGGAGAGTAATATAGCAGCAAGCGGAGTTACATCTGTAAAAATACTAGAGAGACAAGTGAAAACAAGAGGTCTAAGCAAGATAAAGAAGAACTAGTTGGCAAATGAAGACAGCAGAGACAGTTTGACAAAGAAATCAGAGAGATTATTTTAAACCTTTAAGCTTCCTATTATGCTCAAGTTTGCGGCTGAGATAGGTTGACAAGAAATCAAAGAGATTATTTAATTTACTAGATGCAACTATGATAAGTTACCAAAAGTTTCAAGGTGGCTATTTAATTTTGTACAATGCCTCAACTCTAAATGTTGTAACTGTGGCGGGTTTCCAAGTACATTAGAAAGTGAATAATGGAATTTGGAAATATCGCCATCTACTTGCATTATTATCAAATCTCAAATGTTATCTGCAAGACTGAAGGGAAAGAGAAATGTGAGGTGCAAATACATGACATAAGAGCAGGAGAAATAATGAACAACCTTTCCTTTTTGAACTAGGCGTAGTTCTGTTTGGCAGCGAGTTTCCAGAGATGCGCTCAGATTTGCAATTTGGAAATTAAACTTCACCACGATCAATGGAAAACTCTTTATTTGATTAGTAATTGACAATATCTTATTTTCAAGTGCTACAACTGTGATAGATTGACAGAAGAATCAAGCAGGTTATTTAAACCTTTAAACTTCCTATTATGGTCAAATATTGTGGATGAGACAAGTTGACAATGGAAACAGAGCGATTACTTTAACCTCTTCAACATTCTATTTTCCAGTACTTCAGACATCACAGATCGCCAACAAAATCAGGGAGGTTACTTAATTGTCCAAAGTATTTTATGTTTCCAGTGTTACTGTTGTGACAGATTTTGAATATTTGCAGTTGCAGACTAGTAACCCAAAAACACATAATTGTTCATCAATCCTTACTGGCATTGTGGTTGCTATGGACAAAGGCCTGAAATGCAACTGGGGTTAGCTCTAAAGTATAAACTAATGTTGCCACCTCAGGTAACAACGATAATGAAGACGAGGCAGGGAAACAGAAAACCAAAAGCTGAGGTAAATGGATTGAAATCAGGCATCTCCAAGGCAACCTTACGATCTGAAAACAAAAAGGAGATGACTATAGAAAAGTAGCGCCAACAATGACAAGCATAGCATGCATGGAAAATGAATGAGGAGACTACAAGGAGATTGGCTGCAGGGGCGTAGGTACATACGATAGATTTACTGAAAAGATTATAGAAACTTTCAAGCAATAAAGAAGAAAACTCACAAGCGAATGCAGAAGAATGATGTAGAGCTAGTCTCCACCATGTTTCTCTCTTCCCCAGTGTTCCTCTTCTAACTGTCTCTTCCCTTCATTATCCGGGGCCTGTGTTATCTCCCTACTGGTTTCCTAACTTCCTTAATAATAATAAGATAATACTCATGATGATAATAATACTAATAATACTACTACTAATAATAATAATAATATATCAACAAAAGAACAAATAGGAATAGTTGATATGCATAGGTTAATGAGCTCTACTAGGGTTTATTGTTTTTGTAGTCAGCCTTGACCCCTCTTGTGTCATACCGTGCCTTAGGCCCAAGATTTTACATTTACTCTATGTTGTATGACTACATTTACTTTTACTTTTGTGGTTTTTATTATGCCTACAATTGGCTCTAACCCATTAGTTCTTATTGGTGTTGGCAGTTTGATGCCTCTACTCTCCTCCAAACAAGTGTCCCCAATATATTTTTTTCAAAAGTGTTCCATGAGGTAAGTCTTTTGATTCTTTAGCTGATGTGGTGTTACCCATCCCATATTTTGATTATGCATATGTCAATGGTTAGAGCAACATACTCTTGTTGGTTATTTTGTTGGGAGGAATCCCCCTGAAAGTGTGCTTAAAGATTGGGTTCAAAAGGTTTGGGTCCCTAATGGGGTCCACCTTGATATGGTTCAAAATTTCACCAAAGGATTTTTTTATTTTTTTATTTTTGCAAAGGTCAGTCATGTTTAGGCAATCCTGAATCATGGTCCTTGGTATGATTGGTCCTCTTTGCCCGTATTATAGCAATGGATCTAGGAATTTTCTATCTCAGATGACACCTATTGATGGGTGTTTTTGTACTCCCTCAACATAGATAACACACAAGTATGGTATCTCTCTTGAAAGGTAATTTATGAAACTAAGTTTTAAAAATCACTCCAAGGTCTTGCGAGTGTTAGGTCATGACTCATGAAAATAGCTCAATTGTTGATGTGATTTGTTGGTAATCACAAAGGGAATTTATGGTTATTTAGCATGGAGGGAATTGGGTTTGAAAAAGCAGTTTTGTAAATTCCAGAAATTGAGAACAACTACTGTAAGTTTAGGACAACAAACTAAAACTTCTCCTTACTCATCAAATATGGCTTTGTTGTGATGTTGAAAATTTGTCTTAACTTCAAATTTTAAAATGTCAAAAGGGAAAAGGGGTAAGAAATTTCATAGACCTGCAACTAATGTTGAATAGTAACAATGGAGGATGCTATAGTGGATAGTCTTCCTAAAACTAAGCTCCACTTAACCAAGGATAGCCCACAGTCTCATGAAACTAGTGCAATATTCTAAGGTTTGTAGATT
>VDFB02271358.1:622436476-622478976 GCA_007258455.2 Sequoia sempervirens | reverse complement strand
AACAAAAGTTGCATATGGATATCAGTATGGTTACTTGGGAATTTTTCTTGGAAAGGTTCAGGGCTCGCTTCCTCTCAGATCATTGGAGGCAGCGTAGGGCAGATGAATTCCACAATCTTAAGCAAATGGAAATGTCAGTAGAATAGTATGAGCGACACTTCTATGAACTGAAGCAGTATGCAGGGATTAGTCATGATGAAGGGATGTTGGTATAATATTTTGTTCGAGGTTTGAATGCTCGCATTAGTGGTGGCGTACGAGTCTTTGAACCTAAGACAATGGAAGTTGCTGTCGAAAAGGCTCGTTTGGTGGAAGAAAACTTGGCTATGGCCTTGAGTGGTCATGTAGGAGTGTAGATTGGTAGTGTGCCCACTCCTAGAGCTGTTTCTCAACTGGGTTAGACACAGGCAACAGGATCTTCTAAGAGTCATTTTGGGCCTTCAAAAGGGGGTCAGCAGCAGCAATCTCAACTGAAGCACAAGAATGCTACTTCTCAGTAGGGTGGCCACTTTCAGTTTCGTAGGGATCAGAACTGGAATCGTACACGTTCGGAACAACCTGCATTGAGTTTTTAGTCTCCACCTAGTCGTGAGAGCTTCCAACAATCGAATGCTCCATCCGGGGGAAGAGGTTTTGGTTGAGGTTCTGGATGTTTCTCGTGTGGGCAGCAGGGGCATATTGCTAGGATGTGTCCTCAGAAGAGCACTTCAGAGTTTAGTCAGAAACCAACTGTGTCTGAGCCGATAGTGGGAGATGTAGGAAGATCTCACCGAGTCTTCGCAACAGTGGATAATAGTCAGGTGGATCATCAGAACACCATCGTTGAGACTACAGGTTTATTGCATAAGTCTAACATTTTAGTACTCTTTGATTCTGGTGCATCTGAGTCTTTTATATCTCTTTTAGTTGTTGAGCGATGTAAACTGGGGGCAATAAAGCAAAGCGAAAAGTGGTAGGTTGAGTTAGCTTCAGGATCTAAGGTTGTGGTCGAGAAGCTTGTGCAGGGTTGTAGGTTAGTGTTAGGGGCAATGTGGACTAGGGTGGACCTCAAAATTCTTCCAGTTGGTTCTTATGATGTAGTCTTGGGCATGGATTGGCTAAGCTCACATCGTGCTTTGATAGATTGTTACCGTAAAGCAGTGCAGTGTGTGGATGATTTTGGTAAAGAGGTGGAAATTGTGGGTGTTTAGAGGCCTGTTTCTTTGAGAATGATCTCAACTATACAGTTAAAAAAGTGTTTTCGTCAGGGTTGTCAGCTCTTTGCGGTATCGGTTAGTGACCTTGAGTCAGAGGTTAGCTATGAGGTGTCATTGAATGATTACCCTCTCCTTGCTGAGTTTTCCGATGTTTTCCCTAGTGAGATACCAGGTATGCCTCCTAAGCGAGAGGTGGAATTTAGGATAGATCTAGTGCCGGGAGCTGAGCCTATCTCTTAGGCTCCATACAGGATGACCACGCAAGAACTCCAAGAACTTCGTCTTCAATTGGAAGAATTGTTGGCTAAGGGGTTTATCCGCCCTAGTGTTTCTCCTTGGGGAGCACCAGTGATCTTTGTCAAAAAGAAGGATGGTTCTCTCTGTCTTTGTATCGATTACCGACAATTAAACAAGGTAACAGTAAAGAATCATTATCCCCTTCCCAGGATTGATGATCTTTTTTATCAGATAAAAGGGGAAAAGGTATTTTCCAAGATCGACCTCAAATCAGGGTATCATCAGTTGCGGATAGCAGAGGCCGACATTCATAAAACTGCATTTCGCACTCAGTACGGACACTACGAGTTCACAGTGATGCCGTTCGGGTTAACAAATGCACCTTCAGTCTTTATGATTTTAATAAATGGGGTGTTTCGAACTTACTTAAATAGATTCATCCTCATGTTTCTTGATGATATTTTGATCTATTCTAAGTCTATGGAGGAACATGAGGTGCACCTAAAGCAGGTTTTGCAGTGCTTAAGGGACAACCAATTGTATGCCAATCTGGCAAAGTGTGACTTTTATAAGACTGAAGTTCAATATTTGGGCCATGTGATTTCTGGTGAGGGAATTTCTGTGGATCCTGCTAAGATCTAGGCTATCATGGATTGGCCCGTGCCCACTATTGTCTCAGAAATTCGTAGTTTCATGGGGTTAGCTCGGTATTATCGACGGTTCATGCAGGGCTTTTTGAGGATTGCGCATCATATCACATCACTTCAGAGGAAAGGAAAGAAATTTCTTTGGACAGAGCAATGTTAGTTAGCTTTCCAAAACCTTAAGGAGAAACTAACTAGTGCTCCAATTTTGGTAGTGCCAGATCCTTTAGGTGCTTTTGTGGTTTGTACTGATGCCTCTTTGGAGGGTCTTGGAGGTGTGTTGATGCAGGATGGGAGAGTGATTGCCTATGAATCTCAGAAATTAAAGGATCATGAACTCAATTATCCCACACATGACCTTGAATTGGCTGTAGTTGTTCATGCTCTTGTGAGATGGAGGCACTTTTTGTTAGGGCACTGGTTTGAGTTGCATACAGATCATCAGAGTTTGCAATACATCTTCACGCAGCTGAATTTGAATGCAAGACAGAGGAGGTGGATAGAATTTTTGTGTGAATATGATTTTGAGGTTAAGTATATTTAGGGTAAGGAAAATGTGGTGGCTGATGCTCTAAGTCAACATAGGCATGAGGTTTCTGCAATGTCTCTTGAGGTGGATTTGAAGAGTCAGATTCTTGCAGCCCTTCCTTCAGATAGTTGGTATTTAGAGGTGAAAGATGAGGTAGAATCAGGTAGATATTTGGAAGGGAAATTTGTTTGTTATTCGTTGGATTCGGATGGTGTTTTGCGTTTCTCTGGATAGTTTTATGTACCTCTTTCAAAGGGTCTTCGTACCCTGATTTTGACAGAAGGGCATCGGGCACCTTACGCGGCACATCCTGGAGTTAAGAAGATGTATGCGGATCTGCGGACGCTTTATTTTTGGTCAGGAATGAAGCAGGATATCGCCGATTTTGTGGCTTGATGTCTAGAATGTCAGAGAGTTAAGGCGGAACATCATCATCCAGCAGGGTTACTACAACCTCACCTTGTTCCGGAGTGGAAATGGGATGTTATTTCCATGGATTTCATTGTTGGGTTGCCTATGTCATCTAGACGACATGATGCTATTATGGTCACAGTTGACAGATTGACTAAGGTAGCTCATTTTTCTCCTATTTGATCTTCGTATACGACATCTTACATTGCTAAGGTGTTCATGAATGATATAGTTAGATTGCATGGGATGCCATGGAGGATCATTTCTGACAAAGATCCAGTGTTCACATCTGCATTGTGGACATCTTTACAGCAATCTTTGGGAACTAAGTTGAATTTCAGTTCTGCCTACCATCCTGAGACTGATGGTCAAACTGAGAGAGTTAACTAGGTGCTAGAGGATATGCTTCGTATGTATGTCATGGACCAACAATCGCGTTGGGAGGACTATCTGTACTTGGTTGAGTTTGCATATAACAATGGATACCATAGTTCTATTGGTATGGCTCCTTTTCAGCCTTTGTATAGTCGTCCTTGTCATACTCCTTTGAGTTGGGATCGGTTGGAGGACAGGGTGCTTCTTGGGCCCGAAATGCTTAGAGTTATGGAGCAGCAGGTGTCTCGCATTCGAGAGCATCTTGTAGCTGCCCACTATAGACAGAAGAAGTATGCTGATGCTCATAGAGTTGATCGGCAGTTTGCAGTTGGTGATCGGGTGTTCCTTTGAGTGCGCCCGCGGAAGAGCCCTATTCATTACGGAAAGGGTTCAAAGCCTACGCCTCGCTTCATTGGACCCTTTGAGGTGTTGGAGCGGATTGGACCTGTTGCTTACCATTTAGCTTTGCCACCCAATTTGTCATGGATTCACGATGTATTTCATCTTTTTGTTCTTAGACCATATTTTCCTGATGTTACTCATGTTCTGGATTGGAATGCTCTTCAAATCGAGGACGGGCAGCTGGCACTCGAGCCCGTGGCCATGCTTCAGCGTCGAAAACTCACCCTCAGAGGCAGAGAAATTGATCAGGTGCGGGTTCAGTGGGATCCGAATGATGAGGGTTCAGCTACATAAGAGGATGCCTCTCGCATCAGGGACTCTTATCCTTATCTTTTTACTGGCTTCTAGGAGTAAGCCGAATTCTAGGGGGGGAGGATGTAATACCCCTCATGTTACTGCTTGTTCTTGACATTCTCTGTGGTTTTGTTTGGCACATTGTGGTTTTGATGATACTGTTGATATTATGTTAGCTTAGACTGTTACTGATTATATTGCTTTTATGATGTCATGGATATTATAATGATATTTTTATTATGATTGTTTTGATGGAGTTATTTGGAATGCAGTAGACTAGAGAATAGTAATTTATGATGTGATGCAAATTAATGTAATTTTATAATGCATTAGATGATGATATCATTGGTGAGGGGACAGGTAGCATCACTCATTCGCGAGCGCCCTGCTACACTGCAAAATCCTTCTCACAATGTTTTGTAATTGATAATATGTATATATGCTGTGTATCACCTTGTTGGATGCAGGCTTTGCAGGAATAAGACTCGATTCCACCTATTTCGATAGGTTTGGGCGAGCATTGAACAAACCCAATGGCAGGAAGTTGAACAAAGGTGACATGGAAGTAACTCTGTTCCAAGTTGTCAACTGCCTTGTACCTTTTCGGTTTGTGCATAACCATTTTGTTGTTATGTTGGTCTTTGCATGTGATTGTGATTTTATGACTTATCTAATGTGGTGTATGGTTTTATGTTGTGATTTAAATAATTAGACAATTAATAAAATAAAATATAAATAATAAATAAATAAAGCAATAGATAAATGTTAGTAGTAGTTGTAAAAATATTAAATTTATTTTAAATCTTGCAAATGGTTGATTTTAATTATTTTAATGTGGAAGTAATTATTCAATAAAGTATGGTGGAGATGATAAATAAATAAACAAATAAAAGTTCAATTTCGTGGATTTAAATCTATTTAATTTTAATCAAATGCATGATAAAAAGAAAAAGAAATGCAAAAGGCAACAAATGAATATTTGGGATAACAATTATTTTTCATTTTATTTCTTGTGACGTGACCTCTGGTATTCACGGGAAGAGGAAATGGAAGAGACTTTTGAGTGATTGTTTTATTTAGGGATTTTCTTTGTATGTGGTTGCATTCTTTTCTTGCTGATTCTGGAGAAATTTCATATTCACTTTTTCTATCAATCTCATTCTATTATTCTAGAAAATTTACTGAACAATAAGGTCCAAGTTTGAGGGAGGATTTTGGATCTGTTGCTGGAAACAATCAGTAGCGAAGAATTTGATCTGCAAAAGGGATAAGCTTTCACAAATCCTCTTCAGGCTTAGGATGACAGGTTCTTCCTCATTTTTAATTCTTTACTTTCTGTAGCATCAAATGAAATAAAAATTGTTTCTCTGTGTATGAAATTTCCTGGGGTCTGAAATTAAATGTGTGTAAAAGAAAAAGAAAAAAAAAGGAATCTTCTGGGGTTTAGAAATATTCTGGACTGTTATTTAATTGAAAGAAATTTTACCAGGGTTCGGGGTTGTAGTTTATTAAATGAAATTATTTGTTGAGTTTTGGACTGTTGCTTATTAAAATGAAACTTTGGTTGGGATTCTAGAAATAACCAGTAGTACTGTAGCTTTGTTTTGGAAAATATAATAAATTAATTTAAGAATAATCTCTTTACTGTGAAAACTGGATTGTGTATATTCTTGTTTATATATATATATATTTCACAAATATATTTTATATATAAACATACACAGTAAATTGTACAGTGTTTATCTTTCTCTATTTTCAAAGTATTCAAAATACAATATATATATATCTAATATATATATATATGTATATATATATTATATTAGATATATATATATTCCCATATATATATACATATATCAATGTAGAAAGTAAATTTAATTTTTGAAATTCGTCGAATTCCCGTCGAGTTATTGTATTTTGTTTGATGTTAATAAACCACAGACTAAGTGGTGGTTCGGCCTCGGCCATACCCACCACCCAGCCAGTGTTGGCACCCGTGCGGCAGTCTACGGACTGTCCACGACAGTCCTACCGACTGCTGCGAACAGTCCATAGACTGTCCGCAGCCAGGTATAAACCCCGTGGCTTTTGGATGGTCCGTTCCCATTGAAAAGAATAATAAAATGGAACTTGAAACATGCACTTTATTTTAAAAAAAAAAACAAAAATTTGCGTTTTGATTATAATATATGCATTTTTATATAAATATATATATATATTTATTTATTTAATTATATTTTATGTCACAATTTCTCTATTATATTTATTTAATTAATTCTGTCTATAAACAGATTGTTTCATTTTCTGGTATGAGTTAAACAAAATTTTATTATAGTGAAAATATGAAAATTGAAAGGAATTTTCATTTATTTGTTAAATTATGAATTTTGATAAGATAATATAGTCAAAAAGACAATTTGTGAATATATGTCAGCGTTAATAATTTAGGTCTTGTTTTTAGTGTGTATATTGTGGAAATGGAATTTATTTTGGAATTAAATAAGTTATCCTTTTATGAAGTGAGTCTTGTAGGCTTGTTTGGTTCGGGACATTGTTAGTTCATTGATGTGGGAACCCTATTAATTTGTGAAAGTATTTTGAAACTGTAGTCTTCTAGAGGATTGTGATTTTTTTGAATGTATATCTTTTCATCTTGAGTTTTTGTTAAGTTAAGTATTACGAATGGGGTGTACCGAGTTATGAGATTTTGTTATGGTATTTAATTTGCGAGATGAGTTATGCCTCGTGTAATATTTTTGTTGTTGCCTTTCGATGTTTATGATTGGAATGGTAAAACTCCTGTTTATTTTTGGTTTTGGTTGGGTCTCTAGGGAGAGTGGCTCCTCGTGGGGGCCGGCGCCCCGCTTAAGGGGAAGGGCACAGGATAACCCACGAGTGAGTTATTAATCAAGTGAAAACCTAATAATTAACTTAGGAGGGTTGGGTAGTAACATCATTATAAGATTTTTTTTTAAAAATGCCTCATCTTCATTAGTGCTTCCGCAGACTAATGGAAGGCTGAGAAGGCCATGGTCGGCAAGGTCGTGACCTCGTCTTCATGAGAGGTCTACGGCTCTGCATGAGTCACCCTATGGACCGGTGCCTCCAGTAGGGAGGAAGGGCACAGGACAGCCATAGATGGGACCGACGCCTCCAGTTGGGAGGAAGAGCACAGGACAACCCATGTAGGACTATGCGATGACACTCTCCCCTAGTTGCCCATGTGTTTTACTTTATTGTGTTCCTATGGAAGTAGGTTACGGGAGTTGGTTTAGATTGTTGTTTGAATTGATTTAAATTGATTTATGAGTATTGTTTTAGTACATCTTTAGTACACTTTGTGGTCTTGTATGATCTCATTTATATTTGATTTATGATCTTGTATTTTTATGGTACTGTGACATGATGTTATTGTTTGTTCATTGTAATTTGGAGTATTGTGTTATGGTTCCATGTTGGTACTTCTTGTATGTTTGTACTTCAGTTGACAGTCTTGGTTGGAGTTACTTCTTTGTCACCTCTTAGCATGGGGGTGGTCGGGTGGAACGTGCTCCGCACACCGTTGGGTTCCCCATCAGTGTTCGTTGGCTCAGTCTCATCCTTTCAAAGATTTGTACTAGTATATCTCTATGCATTTTGATAATATTGTATTTTGTATTCATCCCACATGATTGGGAATCGTGATGTAAACTATATTGATATGATGTAAAATTTGAAAGATGTTGTAATGTAGTTATCAACTTTGTAACTTTATTTGACTATGTGATTTCTCATGGTTTTATCTTGTGATGGAATCTATGTATATATATATATATCTAATGTTGTCATTAATAGCTCCCTTTGATATCTTATGAGTTGATGTTTTGTAATGTTTATTTCGATGTGACCTCGTGTGCCCCAAAGAACATAGTCGGTTATGTTATTTGTATTGTAATGAAATGAAGTATATGTGTATGTATATGATCATTTAATATTTAGTATATTGATTATTTGTTTTTCTCAAAAAAAATATATATATATATATATATATATATATATATATATGTGTTCTTTATTTGTTTGTTCTCTGGGGCTTGCACGGCCGGCGTTACACATGTACACATGCAGAAGAAAACACAAGAAACCATCAAAATAATGCTTTTCTCATTAATTTTTTACAACATTCCTTTACACAACAACTCATCTCTCTCTTTCAAAATGAGATGATGCCCATTTTTATATTTGTCCAAAAGAAAAATGAATGGACAAGATTCATTTACATTATGTGGCTCAAATAAATTTTACTTTAGGTTTTCACCTACCCCCAAATTTATGACAATATAAAATAGAGCTTTGTTTTTTTTTCCTATTTTGTCTTCTAGTCTATTTTGCATTGTAGTTGCTTTTGTCTTTTAGCTACTTCCAACTTTTATAACTATATTGTCAATGTACCATAGAAAAAAGGAAACTTGCTTGACATGGGAATAATTCATGATAAATTGGACTTAATGAGGCCTTGATTCAAATTTTGTGAGTCATTTTATGCATCCACACTAGGTCTTCAACCCTTGCAAATTGAATAACATGCTTTTATTGATATCTTGTAAAGGTGTTGTAAAGGACTTTCATTCTTTTTTAGACTTAATGAAACCATTTTCCTGTAATTCAACATTATAAAATGTGTTTAATAGCATTATCACATCAATCTAGAAAACTTATAACTTAAACTTAATGTTAAACTAGTGTTGTAATGTGGCTTTCACATTCACATTGGTTCTTGTGCTTTTCTAGGCTATGTGGACCTCATTTTAGTGTTGTAAAGTGTATTTAACCAAACTTTCACATTGAATTTTGTGTCCCAAGCCCTAATTGGAATTCACATCATCATTAATAGGCCCCTATGACCCCATATTGTGCATCTTGAGGCTTAAATTGATCAAATAATTGACAAAGTCACAATATAAACCTTATTTCTCAACTTCCTAGCATCCTAGTTATCAAAATGGCCCATGTGGGACCCATTCGCCATCCATGGCGAATTAGTCCCATCCAGGTGGGGCCCATTTCCCATGGGTAGTGAAATTGTCTCATTTGGCTCATTTCTTACCTTTGAGTAGGAAAAATTGAAATTTAAGTTTATTTTTTGCACATGTCAGCCTTAGGGATCCAATTTCCAAGCTAATAAGGTGCATTGACTATAAAATTAAATCTCTAAACCCTAAATCACTTTCATTCTTCATTATTCATCAATCATTCTTCCATCTCAAGTCCAACAAGTTAGGGCTTCACCATTTCAAGGCATTAAGACATCAATTTTTAGAAATTCAAGGGTAGATTCTTCATGTTTTGTTGTAGACATTCAAGATCAATCTTCATGGAAAATTAATCAATTTCATTATTTCATTTTCATTACATTCTTTCTCCATTTTGGTTTAATTACCTAAAAGGGGTTTGACCAAGGCAAACCCCCATGCCCTAGCATGCAATATTTCTCTCTCTTGTCTTGTATGTTTGTAGATTTAGTTCTCTTGGAAGCTTGGAAATAATTGAGGATTGCATTGCAAAGTTTTTTAGGTCTTCTCTTAATTTTCTAAGGAAAAATATCAACAAAAAGTAACTTTCAAGTTCGGAAATCTAAGTTTCAGAAGCAAACACCTATAGAAAGCCAATGTGCAGACCGAAAGCTCCAGATTCCACCTTTGAATACTCAAAAATTCAAAAGTGGAATCATTCACCATGGGTGTTGAATGAGTCCCACTCCAAGGTTAGTTTTTGGTTTTCTACAATTTTAAATACACTTTTGTCTGAAACACATTCTGGAATAGTTTTGCAGAATTGGGACTAATTTTCATAGAAGGGTGAATGAGTCTCACCAGGCCTCAAAATCAACATCAACAGCATTTTAAATTCTATTCTACCCTCCTTCAATATCTCAAGTGCACACTTTCAGTTTCGTCAAGTTCTATTGCAATTTGCATTCATTTCTAGGTGTTTTTGCATTACACAATGTGTTTTCAAATAAGTTACATTTCTTAGGTTTTGCATTCATAATCAGTCAATTGCATTACTTATTTTCATTTAGATAATCCCCATTAGTCTTAATCACATTATACATACATTAGATTGAGTGAACCACATTGATTTTTAGTGAGATTTATCTCTCTCCTTTTAGGTGAAACATCCTAAGAGTGCAAGAGTAGCCTATAAACCTCATTCCCAAAAATCTATGGTTCAGTCAAATACTCATCATCTATAACTAGATTTTCAGCATTCTTTTAGAGAGTAGTGTTGTGCCTCATTATTATTTGGCATTAATGGCATAACACCAAAGTTGTGGTATCAGGTTGTGCACATGGTGATCTTTTAGTTTAGTTCTTCTTGCATGAGTTTATATATCTATTATGATCTATCTTGGCATCATCACTTACATTTGGCATATTCCAGTGATTGATATGTTTCATAGTTTGGTTATTGTCAACTTGGAATATGATTGGAAAAAGAGTCCTAATTAGTTGTCATATAGAAAGAAAAAGTCTATATTGGCTTGGAGAAGAAAGCAAGAAAAGGAAGAGGAAGGTCTAAATCTTGTGCATGCTACAAAAGAATCATTTCTAAGTATTAAAAATGAAGCATAAAGACATGGGGAAATTATTAGTGCATTATAAATTAAATTCCATGGATATCAACCAAGAAGGTTATAAAAGTTGTAGTTATATTAGTTGTTTTATCTTCTACAATTTTGATCTTAGTTACATTCATAGCTTAAATCATTAAGTCTGGCATATTTGAGAGATTACTTGAGTTTCAGTTTTTCTTCAAAATTTCATCTTGTCAAATTATTTATTTTTCACTGATGGAAGTTTGAAAAGCTCTTTGGTTATAAGTTCTGCAGGAGTTGTGTTTTGTTGCCTCAAGACATATTTATCATGTTTCACATGTCAGGATGTAAGTCATAATGTTAAGGCACAAAAGCATCATGATTTTTGTTTGCTTGTGCTCCATGCTAAGTTCATGTTTTAGGAGGAGCAACTTAAGGTATTTTCATTTAACTCCTTTAAAGAAATCAATAAAAAGTAGGATGCCATTCTTGACACTTTGAAACAATTTTCTACTAGAAGAACAAGCTAAGTGTAGTGTTTATACAAAATTTTGGATACATAAGCAGTGTTTGTGCAATCAAAATCTTCATTGATATATTTAATATTGATCATGATGGATTCAAGATGACAGATTGGACACCATACCTTGATTTTTTAGTCTGCAATCACTTCTCATGATGTATATATAGTGAAGGTTGCAGATAGAGATGATGTAGTAGACAAATCATGCTAGATAAACAGTGACAAAATGAAATTGTCTTTGCTTGAATTCCAATGAAAAACAAGATTGAAAAGTCTCAGTCTTCATTGTAGTGGTCTGCATTATAGTGGCATAATGAGTTGATGATGGCAGTCATACCAATACACATTGCAATGATTATCCAATACTTGTGTTTCCTTGAAAGTTATATTTTAGCATGTGTATATTCATAACATTGTAGATTGAAAGGTACTTATAATTGGTATGTGCATTCAACACTTGATACAATTAAGGTGATCTTTACAGTGGTTATTTATTTTTCATATGATAACAGTACTAGAAGGGTTAACAGTGACATGTATCTTTTCCAAGGATTTATCCATTTTCATAGTCGTTGAGACAGTGCACAAGATCTAATGGTATATGCTTTGATTGGAAATGTTTCATGTACAGTGATATTTGGTTGAGGTTTTATATGGAAGTTTGACATGGTAACAGGTGGCTTTAGGAGGAAAGGATTTTATGATATTTTAATGTATTAGCTTTGACAGATTCTTGGTGTTTTCAATTTCCTTTTTTTGAGTAGTACTAGTGGATATTTGAGTTTCAAAGATAGATGGCAAGGTTTCTCAATGATCTTTTGGTTTTTACTTGTACCAAACTATAGTGCTACTTTTGAATCTGACAGTGCTTATAGTGATGGATACTTGGTTCTTGTATATTGGTATTCATATTTTCTCTTTGTATAGTACACTTGAATCAGTGATATTCTTTCTTTTCTCTTACTTGGTACATGTGAGTACAGGTGATGAATTCTATGATACAGGTGATATCTTGTCAGTGTAGTATTTATATGATCTGCAATTTTATTGATTTTATGAGAATGACTATTTGTCTGACATTTCATTGGGTAGTAACTATCAGTGCATATTGACAGTGATTAAGGAATCTGATAGTGATTTCAGTTGTTGTCCTCGTGCATATTCTTTTAATCCTCAGTATTTATTTGGCATTATGAGCACATTTTATGTTTGGTTCATTTTTCTCTATATTTGGCATTGTGTCAAAAGGGGGAGAATTTGGAGGTTTAGTTTGCAGTATTCAATTTAGATTATGTTATGGAAGTGATATGTGATTATGTTATGGTAGTGAAATGTCCTTTTGATTAGTGAGATTCGCTAGTTATGCATTCTCTCAATTGTATCTGATGGTTTCCTTGGCATGTGACAAGATGGATTTGTACTTCATGCAGTCATCATGTTCAAAATAGGTATATTATAGCTATGATATTATTTGTGGTGCCCCTCCGTTCTCACTTGGGATGTGTAGGTAGTCTAGCTAAAGAGTATGAAGAGGAAGATGAAACAAGAGCTTCTGATGGTACTATTGTGAGTATGATGCACATTGTTTTGTTATTATTATGATGCAAAGATTTATTAAGTAGTTAAGTGATGTAGTAGCATGTTGTGAGGATAGGTGGAAAGGGCAGCATTGTACCATTGAATATATGGAGACATACAAGAATGAGATACAATTGCTAGAGTTCATTTCCTAGTGCCTCGGCTATTATGAATGTGTACTCTAATTTGTATGTTTGAGTGAATAGGTACCAAACATCGACTTCACCTAGATTCACAGGTCTGAGTGTGTTCACTACTCAACAGTAATATTGGGAGATAGTAATGGGCTACCTAGTCATACCTTTACCCTAGTACAATGTGTTGTTAGTTTGAGTTTTGGTCTTAGCCTTATCATTGTTGTTCTGGGTATTTTATTATTGTGCAAGTTTAATTTGGTAGATTAAATGTGTATTTGATTTAAATATTTAATTAATTGAATTATTGTTGTGAATGATTTAGAATAAATAAATTAATTAATTAATTTAATTTAGTTATGTTATTAAAAACTTTTAATTATTAAATTATATGGGAATTAAATAAATAAGATTATTTAAATTTGTGGAAATATATTAATTGTTTTATTTTATTTTAAATGCATGAGGTTGAAAAATATCTGGAGTTGTTGAGGGAAAAGATATTTTGTTGGGATAACTGTGAGTTAGAAATTGGTTATCTAATTGTTGTAAATTGATTCTCGGGAGAAATATGGGAAAGAGGGAAGAAAGTTGTTTCACGGAAAGATTTTTTGTTTTGTTGAAAAAATTACTAAGGAAATTGTGGATCTATCAAAAGTTTTTCTTTTAGAATCTTGTTGTATAATTCTTGGTTGTGGTATTTGTTGTGTTTTATGGAAAGAGGCAATTGCACTAGAGGAAGTTTTGGCTACATTGAAAAATTGAAGCTACAGAGTTCGCTCGACAAAATTTCTTGAGGCAACAGTTCTTCTGGAATAGGTTCCTTAATTATTTTTGTGAAATTTGATTTGAAAGAGTTATTTAATTATTGTAATGCAAATTGGAAAATATTAGAAGAGGTTCTCATTATTGTAGAAGTTTTTTTTTTAAAAGATTGTCATGAAAAGTGAACCTCTGTAGAAAACAATTTAGATCCTCTGTGTAAATTGATTATTTGAAATAGATTTATAATAAATGAAATTATAGAAAAATCTTAGTGCCTCTGTGAAAATGGAATTGAACCTGTAGGAATTTGTAATCCTCTGTATCAAAATATTTATTCTTCTCTATAGAAAATGATAAATTTTCGTGAAAGATTTAGATCTCTCTAAGAAATAATATTTAACACTTATAGATAATTCAAAAGAAAATATTTGAGAATTTAGGAAACCTCTATAAATTTGTGAATTTTTCTTATAGAAAATTGTAAAAAAAAATAGCACAGAGAGAGAGAGTTACTAAATTAATCATAACTAAAAATTTACGAACTGGGTATGGCTAATTTATTTATATGTGTTCAAAGACTTCGTGGCGCACCTTCAGTAAAATTTTAGAGAAACTCGTATCCAAAATTGAAAGTTATTAAAGTCACAACAGACTAGTTTTATGATTAATATTGTTTGAAAAATATAAATTAATATATATATTTATTTAAAATATATATATATTAGAAAATTTGCATATAATTTTAGAATATTTAAATAATATATTTAAATATAAATATTTATATATATTTTCAAATAGGTGCATGCACATGCAAAATTCAGATATATTAATATGAAATATTTTATCAAAAAGAATTAATGTTTATTATTATGTGTGATTGAGTAAATTGAAGTTAAACAATTAGTTTTGGTTTCTTATTTTTATTGTAAATAGAATTATAATTTAAATGATTTATTTCATGTAGTGTGATTATTTGAATTGGATTATGTAATTAGATATATATTTAAAAAGGGTATTTATTTAGATGGATTTTATTGCTTTAAGTGCATGCAAGCACAAATGGTTAACTTTAAATGATTGATTATTCTAATTGTGGAATTGAGTTAACTAGTTTGAGTAATTGTGAAATTGAAAGTTAAATATTTATTTCTTAATTCATTTTTTATTTATTAATTAGAATTAAGCTTAAATGATGTATTTTAATTTTGAGATATTGATCCATTGGATTTAGGAAATTTGAATGGTAGTGATTTTAATTATATGAGTTGTTTATTTTAATTACATGTATTTCTGTAATTATGAATTGGAGAAATATTTGTTGTTTAGAAAGTGCAAGTCTTCTAGAGGTTGTAAATTTATGAAAGGGTTGTGTCCATTGTTCATCCTTTGAGATTTTCTTCGGTAGTGCATGTCTTGGATTCAATATTGGGCATCCATAGGGATGTGTTTCCTTTTGAGGTGTATTGGTTATTGTTGGCAATTCTTAGTGCATTGTCTACCCTTGGCAGGTAGTTTGAGTTATGTGTTGTCGATAGGGGAGTGGATTTCAACGAGAGCCGGGACACAAAGTGGTCCTAGGACAACTTGTGTGGGAGTTAATTTAACCATTGTGATGACACTCCTATGACAACAATCAGTTTATTGTATTGTGGTTGTACTTGATTCTGTGATTCTGGAAGCAATGTGACCATTATTATTGTTTACCTGTATTGTGAGTATTTTGTATATGTTTAGTGTCTAGAGGTAGTAAGATTGTCTTGGTTACCTTTTACTATCTCCTAGCATGGGGGTTGGGCCTATGGGTATCATATGGTTGGGTGGCGTGCTTCTTCACTATTGAGTTCTCTTCCTGTTCATGATAGCGGGATCTTCTTGTTCGAGGAGCTCGTGTAGTTCTCTAGAGTTGTTCTTCTCTTTCTTCATTGCAACTGTGGATCATTATGTATAATTGTAGTACCTCATTTGAATTGAGGTGAACTTTTGTGATGTAATTGTAATAATATTTCTGATCTATTCATTATTGGATTTAATGGTGTATGGAATGTTATGTGGTGTTGTATCTGTGGAAATATGTTCAATACATTTCTATGTGTTAGATTTATCTTGCAATGGTTAAATGCTTTTTTGTATGTTGCATTTTGAGTTTAATATTCATATGCTATGGTTGGTTTAAATTTTATTAGTAATGAGTTTACATGTAGACGTGTTGCGTAGCCTAGAGGATGTATGTGGTTAGAGTATGCTACTTTATCTAATTATATTAATCCAATTCAAAAAATCACACTACATCAAATAAATCATTTAAATTATAATTCTATTTACAATAAAAATAAGAAACCAAAACTAATTATTTAACTTCAATTTACTCAATCACACATAATAATAAACATCAATCATTCAGATAAAATATTTCATATTAATATATCTAAATTATGCATGCACATGCACCTATTTGAAAATATATATAAACATTTATATTTAAATATATTATTTAAATATTTTAAAATTATATGCAAATTTTTCAATATAAATATTTTAAATAATTATATATATTAATTTATATTTTTAAAACAATATTAAGCATAAAACTAGTCTGATGTGACATTAATAACTTTTGATTTTGGATCTGGGTTTCTTTTGAAAATTTTACTTAAGGTGCACCACCAAGTCTTTGAACACATATAAAAAAATCAGTCATACAGAGTTCATAAATTTATAGTTATGATTAATTTAGTAACCCTCTCTCTCTACTTTTTTTTTTAATAATTTTCTATAGGAAAGATTCACAAATTTACAGAGGTTTCCAAAATTCTCAAATATTTTCTTTTGAATTATCTATTGTGTTAAAAATCATTTCTTACAGAGATCTAAATCTTTCACAAAAATTTATCATTTTCTATAGAGAAAAATAATGATTTTGATACAGAGGATTACAAATACCTACAGTTTCAATTCCATTTTCACAGAGGCACTAAGATTTTTCTATAATTTTGAGGATCTAAATGATTTTCTATAGAGGTTCACTTTTCACAACAATCTTTTAAAAACAAAAGCTTCTACAATAATGAGAACCTCTTCTAATCTTTTCCAATTTGCATTACAATAATTAAATAACTCGTTCAAATAAAAATTCACAAAAACAATTAAGGAACCTATTCTAGAAGAACTATTGCATCAAGAAATATTGTCGAGCTTCTCTATAGCTTCAATTTTCCAAAGTAGCCAAAGCTTCCTCCAGTGCAATTGTCTCTTTCCAGAAAATACAAAAAATACCACAAGCCAAGAATTCTACAGCAAGATTCTAAAATAAAAACCTCTGAGAGATCCACAGTTTCCTTAGTAAAATTCTCAACAAAACAAAAACTCTTTCCGTGAAACAACTTTCTTCCCTTTTTCCCATATTTCCCTCGAGAATCAATTTGCAACAATCAGATAACCAATTTCTAACTCACAGTTATCCCAACAAAATATATTTTCCCTCAACAACCCCATATATTTTCCAACCTCATGCATTTAAAATAAAATAAAATAATTAATATATTATAACAAATTTAAATAATCTTATTTATTTAATTCCCATATAATTTAATAATTAAAATGTTTTGATAACATAACTAAATAAAATTTATTTATTTATTTATTCTAAAGTCTGCACAACAATAATTCAATTAATTAAATATTTCAATCAAATACACATTTAAACTACCAAATAAACTTGCACAATAATAAAATACCTAGAACAACAATGATAAGGCTAAGACCAAAACTCAAACTGACAACACACTATACTAGGGTAAAGGTATGACTAGGTAGCCCGTTACTATCTCCCAATATTATTGTTGAGTAGTGGACACGCTCAGACCTGTGAATCCAGGTGAAGTCGATGTCTTGTATTTGTTCACTTAAACATACAAATTAGAGTACACATTCATAATAGATGAGGCACTAGGAAATGAACTCTAGCAATCGTATCTCATTCTCATATGGCCCCATATATTCAATGGTACAATGTCGCCCTTTCTACCTATCCTCACAACATGCTACTGCATCACTTAACTACTCAATAAATCTCTGCATCATAATAATAACAAAGCAATGTGCATCATACTCACAAAAGTACCGTCAAAAGCTCTTGTTTCATCTTCCTCTTCAGATTCTTTGCTAGACTACCTACACATCCCAAGTGAGAATGAAAGGGCACTACATTATTGATTAAATTTTGTGTTTGACATCAATGCCAAAGGGGGAGTTTGTTTTCCCTCAGTATTATTTGGCATTAATTTCATAACACCAAAGTTATGGTATCAGGTTGTGCACATAGTGATCTTTTAGTTTATCTCTTCTTGCATGAGTTTATATATCTATTATGATCTATCTTGGCATCATCACATACATTTGGCATATTCTAGTGATTGATATATTTCACAGTTTAGTTATTGTCAACTTGGTATATGATCAGTTTTCAGTTTGAAATTATAAAGTCCATCTGCATATTACATAATTATCCAAAGCTTGTTCAAAAGACACATTATATTTTTATAAGGAAACATATTTCATCTACAAATAAGGTTTGGAATTATTGTGAGGAAATCTTTGATAGGTGGAAAAATGTGTTTTCTCAAAGAAAAAAATGAAATGGAAAAAGGTTGCAATGATAGTGTTTTATAAAGTCAAAAATAAAATAATCATTGCATTGTCAGTGGAGATTATTTTGTTTGTTGAATGGGAATTCTTTCCCATCATAATGCTCGAACTTGAAAAGACATTATGTTGAAGTAAAAAGGCTTCTTTGAAACTTCAATAATCATAGAATCATTTTATTTGTTAGGGTTTGTTACCCTAATTATGGCGATGGTGGTAAGTAAAGCTTGTTTCAGATGTTAGTTGCATGGACAAGAAGTTGCAGTAAAAATAAAAACAGTGAAGAATTTTTGGGTGTATTCTTCCAACCCCAGGTGTACTCTTTCTCATTTTTGTGTCAATGTGAAACAATGTGCATTAGATTTGGTGTTGGTGTTCATAATACCGATTAGTTGTACAAATCAAGTTTTTTGTGTTTACCTAGGTATTTTTGTTGTTTCTAAGGTTGAACAATTGTTAATGATGTGAATATTTGTTTGAGCAATCTATACAATATATTAATGTCAAGTTTGAAGTTGATAATTTTTTCTTTAACCCCATGGGTTTCCTAGTAGTTTGTAGAAGTTTTTTTGTCGAGCTATATAAAGACTTAAAAAAAAAAAAGTTTGTGTTTACCCTTAAGTCATGTCTATAAATACATGTGCTTTTGTTTGTTAAAGAGAATCAATTAGAAACCCTGTTCGGGTCTACTATTAATCATAAGGGTGCATTCAAATGTTTCTTTTTTTGTTCGAATCTTGTAAGCTAAACTTCATTTTGTGGGCTTATAGTGTATTTGATTGTGGTTAGATATCTTTGTTAAGGTTGTCGGTTCTGCAAGGTATATGACAGTTACTTGTTAATTATTCTTAATGCATTCTTCGCAAGATGGATATTATACAGATCAGATGGTTTTTGGTTAAGTATTGTGTAAGAAAATTTGTTCTTACAACTGGCAAAGGTAGTTTTAGTTTTAGTTTTTCAATGGAAGTTGGTGATTCAATTTTTTCAAAAGGGTTTTCCTAATTCTATATTTGAAAATAGAGAACATGTTAAATACTTCATTGTGCTCATATTCATGATGAGAGGTTTTGGAAAGAACAAATATATATATATAAGAAAGGAAATATATATATTGTTTTGGGTAGTTGAAATTTATGACTCCAATTTTGATGTCATTGCAGAACAAAGTATGTAATTATTGAAACAAAGATCAACTCTGTACTTGCAATTCTTCCATACTTGTACATTTCAAAAGACTATCAGTGAGATAGCACTATAAGACTATCAGTGAGATAGCCCCATTATCAGTAAGACAAATCAACTAGTGAGGCTTTGCAAAAATAATATTTTTCAGATAAGGATAGTGAGGCCAAGTTTGAGTGGTTTTATTCCCCAACAGGGTTTCCACTCAAGACAACCTTTGTGTTAATCTTTTAAATGTTTTTGTTCATTATCCGTTCATTTGATTTTTATAGAATAAGTTCATTCTTGATTAGAAAATTGTTAAAAGAATTAAAAGGAGTTAATTTGGTTGTTCACACGGATTCACCCCCCCTCTTAGTGTTAACTATACTCCAATAAGTAGCATACTCCACAAAATTTCCAATCATATCCCAGAGCTTTCCCATTCTATAAAATATTTCCTTGCAATTTGAAAGGAAATTCCCTTGAAGTCATTCAACATTTCCTCGTGATGCTTCGCACATTTTCCTCCCACCTTTACTATCTACTTAGACTCTAAGAATGCTCAGGAAACAAAATCCATAAAATCAACCGACAATGTATTACCAGCTCCTCATTCTACATGCCCATGAAATTCATGCTTGACCTTTTCAAGGTATATTTGAAAATTCGATGCCTCATAATCCATCAACCTCAGGAATTCATCTACCTCAGCCAAATGGGAAAAACTAGCATAGATATCCTCTAGTGCCACATATGACCTATTGATAACTACACTTCTAAACTCAAGGGTATGCAGCCAATCATCGAGCAAGCCATTATATTTCTTAGGAAAAGCCAATTCTTTCTCCTTGACATCTAGAGACAACTTCAAGATGTACTTCAGTTTTGGGTACATAATCCTATAGACCTCTGAGATGTCCTTGCATGTATCGACCTTTGGCTCAATTTCCTTTTTGAGGGCCAAAAAGTGATTATGCGCCCTAACAAAATAATTAATTCCCTTGTTGCCCCTGTCATCCACCCTCCTGAACCAATCTATAGTAGACTTAGTCTACCTTTTCATCTTTTTCATTTTATTTAGCTCCTCCTTGGAGAGGAGAGCAGGCACAGACGATTCCATTGGAGCTTCTTCTTCTATGGATGCCCATTGTTGGATGTAAGTGGTGAGGTCTGCCACTTGTACTTTTAGCTCTTCCTTGGTGGATTGGTCCTTGTTCATCTATTGTATGATGGTAGACATCAACCCTTGTAGATATTTATCCTCTTCTCATGAGTTGTTGGGCCTAGATTGACTATAGATCTTTTTTAATCCTACCCCTGTATGGTTCCTACATCTTTTCCTACTACCGGGGTGGCAACTTGTAGCATCCTAGATCTAGAGGCATTGATCGTGATATGATAGGGGATCTTAGGCTTCTTTTCCTTCTGAGTCCTCATTTGAGCTCTGGCCAAGATAGCTTCTAATTAGGCTTTGGGGTCAAGGACCACGAGATCCTTTTTCTTGAATTGTTGCTCCAACTAGTGAGGAACCTCTAGTGGATCCTTTGGTGGTTCGTGATCACATTCTTCCTACTCTTTCTAGGGTAGATATTTTTCATTACCAGGAGCCTCTTCATCATTATTTTCCTCCTCATCAGGTTCCTTTTCTAGTGTATTTCTTCTTGTATCTATGTCAGTGGATGTGACATTTTCTTCAATGATGTTGTCCTCTTGAGGAGCTTCTTCCTCATGCTCAATTGAGCTTGTGTTTTGGGCTCTTTCTTCTTTTTGCATCTCTTCTTCTCTTTCCTCCCTTATGGAATTATTTCCCTCCTCTTTCTCAAGGCCCTATCTTGGCTAGTTCATGGAGGCTCTTCTGCATCTCATTATCCTGATCCATTTATACCATCCCCTCTTAGGAGCATTTCTCCCTCAGTGGCGGGTCTCTTCTTCTAGTTCCTGATCTAATGTCTCTATTACATAACACTCACCAAGAGCCTCAACATCCTCTTCTGAAGTTTGTGACCTTTCCTTGTCAAAGGCCACCTTGTCCAATTTTATACTCATTTCACCCTTTGGATGTTCAAAGTAATCATCTTTGTTAGAATCCTTAGGCTCTTTAGCTATGTGTTGTGTTCCCTCCTTGTATTGATATGTATGGAGTCTTTTATCTTATGAGATTTCAGTGATCCCATAATAGTGGTTTACAATTTTGGCCAACCGACACCGAATTATTATTTTAACTAAATCTTCACATTCGGGCACCTATAGCTTACTAAACCAGAGGAATTTGAAGATGGTGCAAACTAGAGTCTAATCAAATTTTTTATAGATTCTAAAAATATTTTTTCAAAAATTTTGGAATCAAATTGCACTTTTTTCCATCTCCCACGAAAATGATTTTTTTCTAAAAACAACATTTTTAAAAAGTAATGCACACCAGATAACACATAACTTTTTTCCATGAAGGATAAAATTCTAATTCTTTCAAATTTAGATTTGTAACTCTTGATATCTAGTGCTCTCCACTTGCTTAGATAGTTTTTATTGAACATTTTTTCCTTAATCAAGTTTCAAAGTCAAACGAATTACAATTCTAATAAAAGACAACCAGATAACGCTGTGAACTTTTTTTGTATATGTCAAATTTTTTTATTTATTTTTTGTTGATCAAGGACTCAATAGCTAGCGACTCATATTTTCAATTTTTTTTGATAATCTTCTATTTTTCCACATGTGAAGAACAAAGAAATTCATTTTCATGAAAACCTATGTTTAATAAAACTTAAAAACAAATACATAACATAACCAAAACATATTAAAATTATATTCATTGGATAGCTTTTCTGATCTAATACCATAATCATTTGAAATAAATTTTAAATGAATTCATTTGATCCCCCAAAAATCTAAATCAAAAGTGATTTTTTATCAGCATTTTGATAGGTGTAAAGGAGACGCATTTATAGGTATGGTTTAAAACTAGCGAGGTTCTATCCAAGGGGGTTTGATCTAAGATGATTTGATCAAACCCTCTTCAATTGGAATCCTTAAAATGGAACTTTTTAAGGCTTAAATCATTATATTTTCTAAAAATATGTGATTTCAGCTAAAATTCGTTCCTCTCAGGAATTGTAAACCACTATTATGACAACACACATTTACATTGTGGCCTCCATTTTTGGCATCCTCAAGAGGGTGGCAGGGAAGAGAAGTAGCAAAATTTTTATCCATTAGAGCTTGGACTTTAGGGTCAAGGATTAACCCGAAGAGCTCAATGGGAACATTCTACATATACACTGTGAAGGCATGTGGAAAAATGGGTGGTGACACAAAAATTGATGGTAGTGGGGGAGGGAGCGAGGAGGATGACAATGGGGAAGTAGTGGAAGAGGAATATTTGAGCACTAATACTAGAGCAGTTGGAGATGTGAAGGTGAGATGGACTGAGATGTCCAAAGTAGGTGGAGATGAGACAGGTAGATCCTTAGAAGAAAAAGGTGGAGGGGTGGTGACGGTGGCATCAGTAGTGGAAGTGAAGGTGGTAGGTGATGAGCGTGGTTGCTCAGTTTCTTCTTACTCTTCATGATGTTCCTCTTCTTGAATGGTAGGCATCTAAAGCACAAATGTCCCCATTCTCTTTTTTTTTTTTTTATGGCTACTCTTCAGTCGTCTTCCTAGAATACACCTTATCTTTTGGCCTACACTCAAGTGCATCCTTCCTTTTCTTGGACCTTGTGACTAGTGGGGACTTAGGAGCTTCACCCAATGAACTAGTAGCTACACCACTATCGGTTTCACCTTCAAGATTTCCCTCGATTTTGACATAGGTCAACTCTGCACCCTGCTCTTTGAGTTGAGCTATTTGTGCATCTACCCATTGCCTTGTTTTGTGTTTAATGGATAGGGTGAGAATATCGAGGTTGGTGGCTTCTTCCTCACTCCAATCGATAACAAGTAGGGGCATCTTGGCCAAGGCATGGTATCTATCATCCGCAATGTCATCATCCTCAACAATTTTATCTAGCATAGGAAATAGATTGATTGAATTCACAAACTGAGTGGTCATCCTCATGTAGTACCACATTTTCACCTCCTTGTCATCATTACAATTAGTCCAAAAGTCCTCAATGTGAGGTTGGTGGGAATACTGCCTGCCAACCCATTTCTTCAATTTTCTATGAGGGTCAACTCTTCCTCTGTCTATATGGAGTTCCAAGTTATACTCAACCAATTCCTTTTTTCAATATTCAGCACATAGGGCACTAGGGCAAGAGTACATTCCCTGTCTAAAGGTTAAGGGATATGAAATCCCATCTCAATTGTTATCACTTAACAATGTATGGGAATTCTACAACTACTGAGAAAAATCCAAAAATATGATGACATCATTTGGGTAGCACAGTAGCCAGTAGGGTTTTCTTAAGAACCTTTCTACTCTAAAGTAGGTGAACTTTCAGAACTAGATGAACAAAAACCCAAATCCCTTTATGAAGTCCTTCACGCAATGAGATACCCTTCTCTCCAAATCTCCTCCCAAGAGTCTAATTATATGCCAATGAAGCCATCATTCACTTTTTTGTATTCTCTTTTGAAGTTTTTGTACTCCAACTAGAGATAGTGATGCAAGAGCATCTACCAACAACATCCATTCATTAGGGGTACATTTGACCCAAACACATTTGGAGAAGATCAAGTTGAACAAGCATCATTGATTCATTGATCTTTTTATCATTTTTACTTATTAACTCAACAAAATCTTTAATTACTATTAGCCATTCACAAGGCTATCAATCATCCATTTCTCAAAATCAGTAGACAACATCACTACTAGATACAAATTTATCTTTACCTTCACAAAAACCTCTATACCATCACAAAACCTGATTAAAGGCATTGAACAAATTAATACTTCAACGTAGACTGCTCAATACAACTCTCACAACTCAACAAATTTCATTGTTTATCAGCTAGTTCCACAATACCAAAAGACAATAACCAACCATTTATACTTCAAGCCTTTTATCAAACCTCCAAGACATTTTAGACATCATGTTTCATACTAAAATAAATGAATAACACCTTTGTCAAGCACTGTACCATTTGTTTCCCTATTCTTTGTAGTCAAGCACCATACTTGCCCATTAAGAAATCTTTGCTCAAATCATAAAACCCATCCAAATTGTCAACAAAAACTTATCCACATACAAAGACAACCATATTATCATCATGTTTTTGTCTGAAATAAACAAACATACTACCCCATACCCTATTTTGACATAATTTCAATTTCATGCACCCAAAACCCATGATTTCACATAATTTTGACAACAAGCTTGGAATCTAACCTTTGTTCAAGAATTTAGATGTTGTTACTATCATTCTCTTGTTAGATTCATCACAAAACCATAGTATCATAACTCTGTTTTAAAAAATAAAAAAATTCATGCACCCAAGGACCTATATTCTAGTAGGTCAACCAAACCCTGAAATTGGGTATCATAGTTTATACACATTGATTCATCTTTGGAAAATATATTCTTAGGGTCCCATTGTACCATACAATTATATGCCTTAACATCAAATACACTTGTTTGAAGAAAAATAATAGAAAACATGACTGCCCCATTTCAACATAGGCCTAATTAGGCCAAAATTACAAAGGAGGTCACCTTAAATCACCACAAAACACTTGATGACTCCAAATAGTCTTCATTCATGTTATAAAACGTAGGTTTCCACCATTTTCAAGAGTTGAAAAGTTTTTTTAAATGTTCTACAAAACCCTAATTTTATGCTCAAAGCAAGCCCTACAAGTGAGGGTTTATTAGAATACCATATTCCATACCTCCAACCACTTGGAAACTATTTCAAACTCCTTTGAATAGGTCTACTTATGCTCTAAAAAAAATTACCAAGCCTTTGCAATCTATATATCTTGATAACCATGTCTGTAGCCACAACAAATGCTTGGAAAACTTTTTTTTCTGTTAGGACAACAGAACTTCATTTTCTTGTAGTCCCTATTCCAACACATACTCAAAACTTTTAAACCATACTAAAAACTCCCTAAACTATCCATCCCGCCAATCTTCTAAACCTACATTGGTGGGATGGTGAGTTCTATCCTCACAAAGCCATCAAAACTCTTGTCTAGTTTGTTAAATCAATCTTTATAAAATGAATTAAATCAGACCCCTAATTCAAATAAAGTCTTTTAAATCAATTTTTACTGAAGGCTCACACATTACTTAGTAGAATCTAAAGAAATTCACAAACTAAAAACTATTGTATAGTCCATATAGGACTAGTAAAGAGCATTTAACATAGGAAATTGGGAAACATGAAGCTTTATTATCAAAATTGGATTCAAGAATACAAAGTTCTACCTTTATCTCGCCCAATACAATGCTTTTATAGATATTTCCCAACCAATAACTGACTTTTTAACTTCCTTCATCGACCTATCCCTTCAAATTCCTCAAAATGAGTCTTCAACTTTTGTTTTTTTTCCTTTTTATAAATTTAGCAACTTTTACATTTTTTGCAAATTTTCTTTTCTCATCATTTTGACTTCCTAGAATGACTCAAATACATTAAATATGACCTCATATGACCTTTTATAATGATTTACAATGGAAAATTGAAAATTTTCAAATTTTTTTCTTTTGAATGATTTTGAGGACAAGGTGTTGCCACACCATACAACCAACCAACAAAACCTTTCCAAGTCCATTGGAAATAGATTGTAGCAACTTTTCTTGTACCTGCAAAACAAAAACAACTTCAAATATACCTTGGACTGCTTCTTCTCTCTGTCTCTTAAATATTCATATGTCTTGACCTTCCAATCATACCTTCATCTTTGTCTTCATCTATCTTCACTTGTCTTCACTTTTCCTTTAGCTTCTATATCATCATGTTCACAATCAATTTTCTCTTTCAAAGGACATAGGATTGTCCTTTCAGAACTTTCAACTTTCCTATTTCTCAACCAAGCACACAAGACTATCCTTGCAAACTTTCCTCTCTCTTTCACAATTCATCCTTGACCTTCTCTAACCAATGATATTTTCATGTTTTAATCTACTATATTTATTTGAGTACTCTTCAGATTGCAACCTCAAGTGCTTCACAATTAGATATCCATCTTCTCTACTGCTTCACCACACAACTCACCAACTCAACAAACCATCCATCTTACCCAACAAAAGATCCTAAAAGATGCCTCACTCTCTTTTCCTTGCACCTTCTACCTAGCTTAATATCCATTGGAGGATGGTAACCACAAACCTTTTCCTTGTTTTCCAACACACAACTCAAAACTCTTCATCTTTAGAACATGGATGGATCAAACACCTGCAACCAAACTCAAGCACAACTTCAACAAACCAAACCATCAGAATCAACTATCTCTTATACCAATTGATGCAAGAGCATCTACCAACAAAATCCATTCATCAGGGGTACATCTGACCCAAAAACATTTGGAGAAGATCAAATTGAACAAGCATCATTGATTCATTAATCTTTTCATCAATTTCACTTATTAACTCAACAAAATCCTCAATTACTATTAGCCATTCACAAGGCTATCAATCATCCATTTCTCAAAATCAGTAGACAACATCACTATCAGATACAAATTCATCTTTACCTTCACAAAAACCTCTATACCATCACAAAACCTAATTGAAGGCATTGAACAAATTAATACTTCAACGTAGACTCCTCAATACAACTCTCACAACTCATCAAATTTCATTGTTTATCAACTAGTTCCACAATACCAAAAGATAATAACCAACCATTTATACTTCAAGAAATTTATCAAACCTCCAAGACATTTTAGACATCATGTTTCAGACTAAAATAAATGAATAACACCTTTGTCAAGCACTGTACCATCGGTTTCCCTATTCTTTGTAGTCAAGCACCATACTTTCCCATTAAGAATTATTTTCTCAAATCATCAAACCCATCCAAATTGTCAACAAAAACTTACCCACATACAGAGACAACCATATTATCATGTTTTTTTTGTTTGAAATAAAAAAACATACTACCCCATACCCTATTTTGATAGAATTTCAATTTCATGAACCCAAAACCCATGATTTCACATAATTCAGACAACAAGCTTGGCATCTAACCTATGTTCAAGTATTTAGAGATTTTTACTATCATTCTCTTGTCAGATTCATCACAAAACCATAGTATCATAACTCTATTTTAACAGATAAACAAATTCATGCACCCAAGGACCTATATTCTAGTAGGTCACGAAAACCCTAAAATCAGGTATCACAATTTATACACATTTATTCATCTTTGGAAAAATATTATTTTAGGGTCCCATTGTACCATAAAATTATATGCCTTAACATCAGATACACTTTTTTCAAGAAAAACAACAAAAAACATGACTGTCCCATTTCAACATAGGCCTAATTAGGCAAAAATTACAAAGGAGGTCACCTTAAATCACCACAAAAACACTTGATGACTCAAAATAGTCTTCATTCATGTTATAAAACTTTGGTTTCCACCATTTTCATGAGTTCAAAACTTCTTTTAAATATTGTTCTACAAAACCTTGATTTTATCCTCAAAGCAAGCCCTACAAGTGAGGGTTTATTAGAATACCATATTCCATACCTCTAGCCACTTGGAAACTTCTTCAAACTCCTTTGAATAAGTTTTCTTATGCTATAAAAACCATTACCAAGCCTCTACAATCTATATATCTTCATAACCATGTCTGTAGCCACAACAAATGCTTGGAAAACTCTGTTTTAATGTTAGGACAACAACACAACTTCATTTTCTTGTAGTACCTATTCCAACACACACTCAAAACACTTGAACCATAAAAAAAACTCCCTAAACTATCCATCCCACCAATCTTCAAGACCTAAATTGGTGGGATGGTTAGTTCTATCCTCACAAAACCCTCAAAACTCTTGTCTGGTTTGTTAAATCGATCTTTATAAAATGAATTAAATCAGACCCCTAATTAAAATAAAGTCTTTCAAATCAATTTTCACTTAAGGCTCACACATTACTTAATAGAATCTAAATAAACTCAGAAACTAAGAACTACTGTACAATCTATATGGGACTGGTAAAAAGCATTTAACACATGAAATTAGGAAATAGGGAGCTTTATTATCAAAATTTGATTGAAGAATACAAAGTTCTATCTTTTTCTTGCCCAATACAATGCTTTTATGGATATTTCCCAACCAATAACTGAATTTTTAACTTCTTTCATCAACCTATCCCTTCAAGTTCCTCAAAATGACTCTTCAACTTCTGTTTTTTGCCTTTTTACAAATTTAGCAACTTTTCCAATTTTTACAAATTTTCTTTTCTCGTCATTTTGGCCTCCTAGAATGACTCAAATACATTAAATATGACCTCATATGACCTTTTATAATGATTTACAATCAAAAATTGAAATTTTATAAATTTTTGCCTTCTAAATGTATTTTGAGGACAAGGTGCTCCTGCACCATACAACCAACCAACAAAACCTTTCCAAGTCCCTTGGAAACATATTGTAGCAACTTTACTTGTAGCTACAAAAAAAAAAACTTCAAATCTTCCTTTAACTAGTTCTTCTCTCTGTATCTTGTATCTTTATTTGTCTTGGCTCCAATCTTACCTTCAACTTTGTCTTCATCTATCTTCACTTGTCTTCACTTTTCCTTTACCTTCTCTATCATCAGGCTCACAATCAATTTTCACTTTCGAAGGACACATGATTGTCCTTTCACAACTTTCAACTTTCCTCTTTCTCAACCAAGGACACATTCAACTATCCTTGCAAAATTTCCTCTTTCTTTCACAATTCATCCTTGACCTTCTCTTACCAATCATCTTTTCATCTTCTCATCTACTCCCATCAATGGATTAATCTTTAGGCTACAACCTCAAGTGCTTCACAATCAAATATCCATCTTATCTATTGCTTTACCACACAACTCACCAACTTAGCAAACCATCCATCTTACCCAACAACAGATCTTGTAAGATGCCTCACTCTCTTTTCCTTGCACCTTCTACCCAACTTAATCTCCATTGGAGGATGGTAACCACAGACCTTTCCTTTTTTTCCAACACACAACTCAAAACTCTTCCTCTCTACAACATGGATGGATCAAGCACCTACAACCAAACTCAACCACAACTTCAACAAACCAAACCATCAAAATCAACTAGCTTTGATACCAATTGATGCAAGAGCATATACCAACAACATCCATTCATCAAGGGTACATCTAACCCAAACACATTTGGAGAAAATCAAATTTAACAATCATCATTGATTCACTAATGTTTTCATCAATTTCACTTACTAACTCAACAAAATCCTAAATTACTATTAGACATTCACAAGGCTATCAATCATCCATTTCTCAAAATCAATATACCACATCATTATCAAATACAAAATCATTTTTACCATCATAAAAACCTTTGTACCATAACAAAACCTAATTAAAGTCACTAAACAAATCAATACTTCAACATAGACTCCTCAATACAACTCTCACAAGTCATCAAATTTCACTGTTTATCAACTAGTTTCGCAATACCAAAAGACAATAACCAACCATTTATACTTCAAGCCTTTTATCAAACTTCCAAGACATTTTAGACATCATGTTTTAGACTAAAATAAACCAATAACACCTTTGTCAAGTACTATGCCATTTGTTTCCCTATTCTTTGTAGTCAAGAACCATACTTCCTTATTGGGAAATCTTTTCTCAAATCATCAAACCCATCCAACTTGTCAAAAAAAACTTATGCACACATAGAGAAAACTATATTATCATCATGGATTTGTCTAAAATAAACAAACATACTACCCCATACCCTGTTTTGATAGAATTTCAATTTCATGTACCAGAAACCCATGATTTCACATAACTCAGACAACAAGCTTGCCAACTAACCTTTGTTCAAAAATTTAGACATTTTTACTATCTTTCTCCTGTTAGATTCATCACAAAACCATAGTATCATAATTCTATTTTAACAGATAAACAAATTCATGCACCCAAGGACCTATATTCTAGTAGGTCAAGCAAACCCTGAAATCAGGTATCACAATTTATACACATTGATTCATGTTTGGAAAAAATATAGTTTTAGTGTCCCATTGTACCATAAAATTATATGTATTAACATCTGATACACTTGTTTGAAGAAAAACAACATAGAACATGACTGTCTTGTTTCTTAGGTTTCCACCATTTTCATGATTTGAAGTGTTCTTTTAAACGTTGTTCTACAAAACCCTAATTTTATGCTCAAAGTAAGCCCTACAAGTGAGGGTTTATTAGAATAGCATATTCCATACCTCCAGCCACTTAGAAACTACTTCAAAATCCTTTGAATATGTCTGCTTATGCTCTAAAAAACATTACCGAGCCTCTGCAATCTATATATCTTCATAACCATTTTTGTAGCCACAACATATGCTTGGAAAACTTATTTTTCCATTAAGACAACAACACAACTCCATTTTCTTGTAGTGCCTATTCCAACACACACTCAAAACACTTAAACCATACTAAAAACTCCCTAAAATATCCATCCCACCAATCTTCTAAACCTACATTGCTGCGATGGTGAGTTCTATCCTCACAAAACCCTCAAAACTCTTGTATGGTCTGTTAAATCAGTCTTTATAAAATGAATTAAATCAGACCCCTAATTCAAATAAAGTCTTTCAAATCAATTTTTACTTAAGGATCACATATTACTTAATAGAATCTAAATAAATTCACAAACTAAGAACTCTTGTACAGTCCATATAGGATTAGGAAACATGGAGCTTTATTATCAAAATTTGATTCAAGAATATACAAAGTTCTACCTTTTTCTCGCCCAATACAATGCTTTTATAGATATTTCCCAACCAATAACTGACTTTTTAACTTCCTTCATCGACCTATCCCTTCAAATTCCTCAAAATGACTCTTCAACTTCTATCTTTTTGCCTTTTTACAAATTTAGCAACTTTTACAATTTTTGCAAATTTGCTCTTCTTGACATTTTGACCTCCTAGAATTACTCAAATACGTTAAATATGACCTCATATGACCTTTTATAATGCTTTACAATGGAAAATTCAAATTTTGCAAATTTTTGGCTTTTGAATGTATATTGAGGAAAAGGTACTCTTGCACTAGATAGCAATCATAGACTTTGAGTTCTCCTTTCTTTGTCCCCAAAGTTCCTGCATGGAAGAGTCCTTTGTATGGAAATTTGTCTGCCAAGAGGTAGACTAGGTATGAAGTCATATAAAATTGGAAGGTATTCTTTACTACCACAATTTGGTTGTGTAGGTTGTCGCTTATCAGCATTAGCTAGTGGTATTTAGCTTCACCTCAGATGATTTCCTCTACCAAGTAGAACATCCATTCTTTGAAGAAAGTGGTAGTTGGTAGGCCAATCACTCTACTTAGGAGAGTGACTAGATCATGGTACTCCTTGAAGAAATAACTTCTAAATAGTTTCTGAGGTAACTTTTTTGCACTTCCCCTCTTGGTCTTCAACCAATGTTGGTTGATCATTCTTTTACATGCGAAAGGTTCTTGCTTCGACATGTTTTGAGCAAATTCTTTCTTTGTTTATTCCATTTTTCCAAATCTGCGAATGTTGAATATTCTACAAATAGACTTGGAAAATAGGTTTGCCACCTCTGCCATGCTTATCAATTATTTTCCTATTGGATTGATAACACTCCTAATAGGCCATGACTAGCTCTAGAGTAATCAATACAGGAGGGAAGTCAGCTACCTTTGCAAGACCACTTGCTTTTATCTTTTGTGCATCTTCTATGTTGGGGTTGATCATCACCCTTTGCTTGAATTCATCTATGTCTGAAAATGTGTCCCAAGTGGAAACGAACTTGGAGGTGCATTCCACCCCGTGGAACTAGTTTTTCATTTCTTCATTTTCTTCTTATCCCCTTGGCATTCTTGTGGGATGCTTTCCCTTGTCAATATTTTCAACAAGCTTCCCTGATGATCCCTCAGTAGGCTCCATAAATCCTACACATAGAGTGCAGTAAGTGTTTTCACATATAAGGAGGTAAACATCAGTTAAATATTGCAAATCCAAGGTTAGATCCTTTCATACATCTTTAAAAGATCATAAAATCCATTGTCATTTTATTTTTGGGGTTTATTTGGATCATTTGTGCAAATGCAAGCTCAAGGGTGTTTGTTTCCCCTAGGTGGAAGCTATTGGGAGTAGCTAGAAGAGAACTAGAGAAAAACGGCATTGGGGCCACACAGTTCCACAAGTAGCTACCTATAGGGGAGTTTGCACATGGTTTGTATGATAAGAAAATCCCTCATGAAATGATTAAGCATGTGTAAAAATTGGCTATGAGGTACTTGAAGTCATTAGGAAAATCTCTGGTGCTCTTGCGGGTTTAATGGGTGTGGGTACGGTGGGGTTGAAAGATGTTAGAGCTCGGTCATTAAGTAGTGGTGTTTAGAAGATGATGACCCGCATGTGAAGTTTCACATTGTGGAACTCACGGATGCCTCAGATGCTATGAGTTATGTCTTTTGATCAGTCCTCTAGAGTCAAACTTGGGAGTGTGGAAGTCAACTTCTAGGTCACCGCTAGATTCTTGTTGTTAAGGAACGACCATGAGGGGATGAGGGTTCGTAGATGGCGGTCCACATAGGCAGTTCTGCAGTGACCATGTAGATTAATGTTTTCATGTTGGCGGAGGGAAATCCATCCCACATAGTTTGTAATGTAGAAGGATGTGAGCATTCAGTCATTGAATAGTGGTTATGAGTAGATGTCCCTCTGATGATAACCACTCATATAGGTTCTCCCGCATGGACATTTTAGACTAAGTTGATTTTAACAAGTGTTGGGCTTGATGCATTCATGGCAACAATTTCAGTGGAGCCCACAATGTGGGGTGGCGTAAGGGATAGACCACTAATGAAATGATAATGAAACAAGGGCCATTTGTTGAAGGACTCCTCCATAGGGATGCCTGTATTGACTCATAAGCTAAGTTGATCAAATTTTGGCATTCCCAACTGATGAGGAATGGGGCTATGGGGGTAATAGTGTGGACTGTAGGGATGCACCAGCCGTATGATAACTGACCACAACAAAACAAGATTTCATATAGATGCGATGATGTGATTTTAACTGATGCTAAGGGATTTTAAAGTATTAGGAGGATAGTAAGTGCAGGGCTAGAAACTTGTGAGGGATAAATGGGATTACCAGGGTGGATTTAGGGTTTAATCCTTAATACTTTAAACATTTATGAAACCCTAACTGTAAAAAGAGAATTTTTAAAATGTTTAGACAATGATCCAAAACAATCATGAACTTACCTTTGAAATTGCTTAAAAATATAGAGGAAATGTGATTCAAATCTGCTGCAAGCTTTGTGCAGGTGGGCAATTGTTTTCTCCTCTCAAAATTCAACATGCTAGGTCAAAATGACAGGTGGGCTGTGGTCTATTTATAGAAAATCATGCCATTAATGTGTACATTTATTGTCAGTACGACGATAGGTTGGTTGGTGAGATGTGAAAACCCAAGTTGGCATGACAGTTTGATGAAGACGCAAGTGGTGAAGGTTGATGCAAAATCCACTATATGGGTTGACAACAGGATTTAGCTACTAGATAGTGTTGGAGATATAGCATCATTTCGCAAGAGGAGACCCACAAATGAGGTTTTGCGAGGCCTAGTGGACATAGCAATGAAAGGCACAAGGAAACCTATAGGCTCAAATCCACAAGGACAAAAGACTTAGCAAATTTTGGGTAGGTGATTTTGGTCAGGTGGAATTTGATGACTTTACTACACGTGACCAATTTAAGCTTAAAAATAGGGGCACACAAAATGAGGCAAAATTGAAAATGACCCGATGAAAATGAGAATGAAAAGAGGGGGTCCACGATCAAAACGTGGTGTGTGTGCTATAGGCACAACAAATGGTGACTCCATTGGGAGAATGCTTGGTTGAATCAAATCACAAAACATGTCAGAAGTGTGTGCAGTGAGGTCATTCCCCTCTCTTAGAGACCACAAAGGATAGCAGTCAATCTATTGGGGCAAGCTACATAAGTTGTCTATCCCTAAAAGTAACCTGGGCATCATTCCATTACTAGTCATACATCCATAGCCTCGACAAAGTTGTCGCTATGATCCCATGAACATTGCTTTATTTCCAGCTGGGCATCCATATCCCTAATAGAGTTGCTTGCACACCTACATAGTTTCTTGTTTCAACATTTCCTTTTCTTTCTTTTCTTTTTTATATTTTCTTTGGATACTCATTTGTTCAACTACATAAGCATAGAGGCTCATAGTGGGTTTGGAATTTAGTGTGGTCAATAGAGCAGACTTAATATTTTTCACTTTTTGAAGCTTCATGATGACTATCATACAACTCATTGAAAGTTTTTATGGTGTATATTATGTGTAATCTAAGATAGTTGTGAAGGGATTCAAATAAGGGTTTGGTCCTAGGTCAAGTTAGAGTTCAAGTGAGGAAACCCACTTTATAGAAGTAGACATAAACTCATGGTAACTGATGAAGACTTATCCAAGAAATGAAAGGAGCATACAGTAGAGTGGGCCCTTTGACTAGGCTAAGCACAACCACTGCATTAATATCAGAAGACACCCTCAACAAAAGTGAAATAACAAAGAAAAAAACCTATCCCATCATTGAGAAAGGTATGGTTTCATAAAAAGTGCAGTGAGTTTCATTTAACCCCAAGAGGCGAAACAAATGCCAGGCACACCCATTGAAAGGCAACAAGACATCCTCTCCGGCCAACGCTTTTGAGGTAAAGAATTATCTCCAAAATCCACCTGAAAGAGCCGCTTTCAACTATATAGAATTTTTCATGTACCAATTTTCTTTTCATGGGACTTCACCGTACCAGGACCAAATTTGCAATCATAAAGGCCTTAACTTTGGCTCTACTATCAAACCATCTCTTCACTATGCCTTGGTGTTTGGTGAAGTTTTCTATTGCTTGGGTGCAGACTTCTTATAAATGAAGTTGCTTAGCTAAATGAGCCTCATTGTGTTCTCCCTCCTCAAAGTATGTGTTAATGAATTGTAGTGTACAGATCTTGAGGTGGACTAGGAAAGAAGGCTCTAGACCATAAACAAGGTAGAAGGGTGAATTTCCCAAGGAAACCTTATAACGAGTGTGATCTACCCATAAAGTAAAATGCAGTTGGGTATGCTAATCTTTTGGCTTTTTATCGAGCATATTTTTGATGAATGTCAACAAGTTATTATTTTTAGATTCAACCAAGCCATTTCCTTGAGGATAGTAGTTGGATGAGAACTTGAGGAGAATCCCATAGTCAAATATCGAACTAGAAAGTTTAAGGGAAGCAAACATAGGGCCATTATCACAAACAAGTGCAAAGGGATAAGCCAAAATGATTAACAATAAAAGTGTCAAGAAAATTGACAACTACCTTAGATGTACATTACCTACAAGCAATTCCTTCAGTCCATCTAGTGCAATAATCAAAGGCGGTCAGAATATACTTATGGCTTGCAAAGGATGATGGATTGATGGGACCAATGAAATCAAGCCCCTAGTGAGAAAAGGGCCTTACCTCAACTAGCTGAAATGGGACAATGGTGTACCTTTCCCTGGTGGTAGTTGTATACATTCAAAATTGGTCTGTGGAATATTAATTAAATATTGATTATTTAATTAATAAATTTTTAATCCTCTACTATATAAATAAATCAAATTTATTTGCATAGTTCCTTTCCTCTTAATTCTTCTATTCCAATTCACCTCTTTCACGATTTAATTAAAATGAACAAGTCTAAATAATTTTTTTAATTTTAATTAACTTCCCTCTCACTTAATTCAAATTTTTAAATTTGAATTACATCACATTTCTACATACTTTTCTCTAACTACCTTCCACCTCACCCTCCAACTCATCATGTGTCACATGAAAATGATTATTATTATTTTCTAAATTGGATAATTAGTCTCAACAATTTATCCACCTTGAGAACACATGGATCCTTCATCCAAATGATTCCCTCTTGCACTTGGAAAAATGGCTCTATTAAAGGGAACATTTACATTGTTTCTCCATCCTCTTCATTCTTCTCCGTTGGATTCTCTAGATTAAATCTTGATCACTCATGGCTTCCAACTCACCTAAGGCCTTGGAAAAATCCATAAATTGAGCCCAATTTATAGTTTTTGGATAAGGAGCAATTGCATAATCTTACTCTACAGAATTTGACTTGATTTTTTAGAGCTTCATTTGCATTTTTAGCTTAGCATTTAGAGTAGTTTATCAATTTTTTTTGGATCATGGCTCCTTTAGGTATTTCATAGTTCAATCTAGCATGTAGAATCAATTCTAATCTCATTAGCATTAGTATAGTTTTAGATTATCTTCCATTTCATATCATTTTGTGCATATTTGGCCCATTTCACCATGTCAATTTATCATTTCGTGTAGCTGAATCTTTTAATCATATAGATGTAGGTTTATAATCTTCATTACAAATGGATAAGCTACTCGTTTCTTAAATGGAATCTTAGTGGTTTGTGTAGGAACAAGATCTAAGAGAATGAATTACTTAGACATTTGATAATAGAGGAAGATGATAAGTTTCTAGGAAATTTTGTTATTGAATTATATTTGAGTAACTTGAATAATTTCCCTAATGCAATACTTTTCATCTAAGTGTGTTTGTTTTGATATAATTCATGCATATTTTCTAACACACATAAATTGGCACCCATTGTGGGGCCTAGCCCCTATTATTTTAACATTTTCTAGAAGTTTTGTTTTGCAGGCTTGAACGTGTAGTTTTCTGGAGCAACTGCGTAATTTTCTAGTGTTTATGAAAGATTCTCTGGTGCTTACACCGACTGTTCTAGCACTTCTAAATATTTCTCTGGCACTTCCAAGCCATCCTATGGTGCTTCGGGGAGTTTCTCTATCACTTTTACTCTTTTTTGTGGTGCTTTGGGAAAATTCTATGGTGCTTTCAATCAATTTTTTTGCACTTCTACTTTCTGTTATGGCACTTTTAGTTATTTCTGCAATTTTTCTTGAGAATGAAAACTAATGTTGGAATTTTTGTTTTGTAGGTTGCATAAAACACTATCAAAGACCTTGCTAACACTTAATAATGCTTGACAAAGAAAATTTAATGATAAACTACTAATGAATTTGATACAGGAGCTGGATTTTATGTCTTTCTTTCTTGCTTAAATTAGGAACATAGATTAATTAGCAAGGAATGAACACCATGTTTACTACTTGTTTGGAAGGGTAGGCATATGCTCTCCCCTTAACTGGGTGACCAAAAAGCCAGACCCCTTCCTTTTCATTTATTTTGTGGTTTTTTTTGAATGGTAGCCATATGCTCTCCCCTTAACTAGGTGACCAAAAATCCAAACCCATTCTTTGTTAATCTACGAGTGTGAGTAGGGTATACATCGAGGGTTCTCTCTTTATTCATGAAAAATAAAGAGGATCGAACTACGGATATACTCTCTTGCTTTTGTTTATCCTAGAGGGCCTACCTTGGGGAAAAAGTACTCACCCAAGGGAATGACTCAACTGATAACACTCTAAAGTCAAGAGCATTTCCAACTGAGATATAAATGTAGATATTGGAGTAAATGCCAATATGACATGGTTGGGTCCAAAGAGAAGATTAGAAATGGTCTCTCTCCTTGATGGGTCAACCCCTACAAATGGAAAGTCCTTACTAGAACTCTTGTTTTAGAATTGGCCAAATCCTTTATCTATTCTCTTGGTACAACACCGGTCGGTGTGAAGGCATCCACATTCTCATAGTATTTAGTAAAGATGATTAGTCTACCATGGGAGTTTCATGGAGGTTAGAAGCTTGGTTGACCTAGAAGAGAGTGCAATGTAAGGGGGGCCCATGTGGCCAAGCTTCTAAATTCATCCACTAAAGATAAGTGCGGTTGGGGTAAAACCCACATGGAATCCAAGAGGATATAGTCCATCACAACCCTAGGGAATGTACATTATGCTTGATTGTGCTTGTCAAATTGTTCTCAAAACAAATCTCAAATGAAACTTTACATGCTAGAAAAAACTACAGAAACTATGATTCATAATACATCATCTGGAACAAACCATCTTTTGACCAAAAACTAGAAAAATTAAGAAAACTGGAAACAAACTATTGAATACTCTATCCAATACTTCTGTTGTTTTATGTGGTGCCTTCACCAAGTTTTTCAGCGCATTCCCCCTCTATTATAGCACTTCAGCCTTATTTACTAGTGCATTCAAGCTTTTCTGTGGAACATTTACCTTGTTCTATTACACATCCTAGCTATTTTTTGGCACTTCCAAGCTTTTATGTGTTGCATTCACCTCATTCTATTGCACATCCCTACCATCCTATGGTGCATCTGAGTCATTCTATGGTGCTTCTACCTTTTAGCACTTTTTCCCTCTGTAACGTCGCTTCCACCAAAATCTAGAAATAGAAAGCTAAATAAAATTCCCATCTATCATTTTGCAACCAGAATTCAAACACCTTTCTTGGTCAAAGTCATTTTCAGCCTTGGCAAGGGTCTAAACCTGGTTTTTATCCAATGACTTCCCAAAAAATCAAAATTTGAAAACCAGAATGCATAGTTCTTAGTCCAGAAGACTGTCAACAATGTCTTTCCATGCATTACGACTTTAGGGACAAATTTCTCTTCAATTTTAGAGAAAAGATTTTAAGAACAACCCCGATTTGTATTCATTTTATTATTTCCAAAACCCAAGACTCTTCCAAAGATTCAAACATCTTTTCTAGAAAGAAAATTTCTCACCATTTCACAATTGAAACAAAAAATTTAAAATCTCCTCAAGTTAGGAATTATCCCTTGAGTCCAAAAATTTCTTAAAATTGACGTATCCAAGTAAAACATTTTACCTAAACTTTGATCAAAACTCTAAAAGTACCCATCATCATCAACACTCAATTTTGATCATCGAAGTTGAGTTTCCCTATAAAGGTCTTTATCCTTCATCATTGAGACAATACTTTGTATCAAATTTTCCTCACCTTGGTTACATCAGGGTATGTGCAGGATCATCATGGAAAAAATAGGCCTTTAAGTGGCAAAAAAATTAGAAAAATCAAAGTTAGGAAACTTGACGTAAAAATTTGAATAAGTTATCTATATTATTTCAAAAATATGTAAGAATAGAATTTGTAGCAAATTGAATGTAGTTTCTAAACTACTAGGTTTGTTTAAACAAAAATAAACCTATTTGGTGAAAATTTGAAATTTCAATGCAATGGTACTTAAATTTAAAGGGAAAAATAAGTAGGTGTCTATCGACCACCCTAACTACAAAATGATAATATTTTTTATAAGATTTTATATATATAAGTAAGAGAGGGACTCATACCTAATGTGAGTGCATATTTTTTGTAATTTTTTTGAAGTAGAGTCTTTGTCATAATAGTGGTTTACAATTCACGAGAGGCAATTTTAAATTTTGAAATCACATATTTTTAGAAAATATAATGATTTAAGCCTTAAAGGATTCCATTTTAAAGGATTCCCAATTGAAGAGGGTTTGATCAAAATCACCTTAGATCAAACCCCTTGGATAGAACCTCTCAGTTTAAACCATTACCTACTCATCGTCTCCCTTTACACCTATCAAAATCGCGATAAAAATCTTTTGTTTGGCTTTTGGGATCAAATGAATTCATTTAAAATTTATTTCAAATGATTATGGTAGTCCTCAGAACAAGTTATCCAATGAATATAATTTTAATATGTTTAGGTTTTGTTATGTATTTGTTTTTTAAGTTTTATTAAACATAGGTTTTTCATCGAAAATAAATTTCTTTGTTCTTTACATGTGGAAAAATAGAAGATTATCAAAAAAAAATAAAAAAAAATATGAGTGCACCAGATATTGAAGTCCGTGATCCAACAAAAAAAATAAAAAAATGACCTTAACAAAAAGTTCTGTGGATTGCTCTGATCAGCGTGTAGGATTGTAATTTGTTTGACTTTGAAACTTGATTAAGGAAAAATATTCAATAAAAAACTATCTAACCAAATTGGAAGCCACTAGATATCAGAGTTACAAATCTAAATTTGAAAAGAATTATAATTTATCCTTCATGGAAAAAAAGTTATGCATTACTCACGGTGTCGTCACTTTTTAAAATGTTATTTTCTGAAAAAAATCAATTTAAGTGGGAGATGGAAAAAGTGCAATTTGATTCCAAAAATTTTGAAAAAAAATATTTTTTAGAATCTGAGACAAGAATTGATGAGACTCTAGTTTGCACCATCTTCAAATTCCTCAGTTTAAGCGCTATAGGTGCTTTCGAATGTGAAGATTGATTAAAAATAATAATTTTGGAGTGTCAGGTTGGCCAAAAATTGTAATACTATTATGGGATCACCAGGTAAATGATTAATTATGAATTTTTTATTACAATTTTAAAATATAAAACTGTCGCCACCTTAACTTTTGTTAAAACTTCATGAAATTCATTTTTTTCTTTTTTAATCCTATGGTATGCAAAGCATAGAGATGTGACACACATGTTTTTTTGGATTCAAAAATGGCAATCTGGTTAGAAGCTATAGATGTTTTTAATCAACCTATCAATCAGGACTTTAATTAAACCAATTTGAATAGAAAATGAATAATAATTATTTATTAAATTCAAATTAAAGCATAATTATATTGATGAGAAGCTGAGAATCTCCTTTAAAAACCCTTTTGTTTCATCAACTTTGGGTGAAAAAATAGTCATCAACCACATACCCATCATATTGCCACTTTTTGGCCCATCATGATCCTACACATACCCATCAATATAATTCATCATTCTATTCAACCTAGGTATTTCCTTGGCACTCTCAAACAATTATCAAAATTTAGAAAATCTTAGTCACTTGTATGCCCATTTTAACAAGGCCCCAAAAACAAAAACTTAAGGACAAGGAAATTGATTCTCCAAATATTATGGTTGAACCAGAAGAAAATCCTTTTCATAAGATTTCCCAAAATGAAATAGATGAAATAATAGAAGATGTTGAACAAGCGAATCCAGATCCCAAATTCCATAAATTCCTAGAAAAAGTCTTTGAAAAGGATGGGAAGAAATACCTTTTGATGTTAGCCAACCAAGGGGCTAAGTTACCAAATGATTTTGATGTTAACAAATTAAAGAATGTCACAAAGAAAATTGAAACTAAAATGCTTACTGCAGATCAAATGACTACCTTGAAAAATTATATGCAAAACCTTCAACAACAACTCCAAGATATGCAAGGGGGGACTCCAAAATCGTACCTATTGCGGGATATTTGTCCCTATCCCTTTGATAGAAGGTTAAATATGATACCATTTCCCACAAATTGTGACTTACCAAAATATGACAAATACAATGGGAAGTCTGATCCAATAGACCATGTCCAAGAATTTTGAACCATGAGTCTCAATTTCTCTCATGAGGACACATAATTAATGAGACTCTTCCCTTGTAGTCTAGGAGGCCATTGTATGGAATGGTTCTCAAAGTTACTACCAGGCATAAAATCCTTCGAAGAACTGGTTAACAAATTCATCACACAATATTCCTACAACATATCCCATGAGATAACCATGAAGGATCTTTGTAATACCAAACATAAATAAGGAGAATCTTTTCTCACATTCCTCCAAATTTGGAGAAGGTTATTCACTCGTTATGCTCATCCCATACCCGAATAGGAAAAGATTGAAATCTTTATTGATAACCTTAATAATGAAATGAGCTATAGATTGCAATTGCAATGTCCCCATAGCTTTGAGAAGATGGTAGAAAACAGTGTTAAAATTGAAGAAGCCTTAGTCAAAAGAGGGGTGTTGAAAATTCACAATGAAAGATCAAACAATTCTAGTTCATCTAACCATCATAACAATGAAAAACCCAAATTTGGACAAGGAACAAAAATTCCAATGATGCTACT
>VDFB02271358.1:622357480-622436376 GCA_007258455.2 Sequoia sempervirens | reverse complement strand
CTCGTTGCCTTCACCTCTCATCAATTTTAGTTGTGTCTACTTATGGCTCTTTGAATATAATCATATCAACACACAAATTTTAATTTTTGGATAATAAGTACTCCTTACCTACAAATAATAATGTCCTTAGGCTATTTGTTACATCCTCTTAAATAGTTGTCAATAAAGTTAGGATATGCCATCTGTTGTATTTTTCCAAGGCATACACTAAAGATTGTTGATTCACAAAGACTTGAAGATCTCTTTGTAGATAATAAATTCTATAAATATTATCATGAGCTACTCCCATTGTCCCAACTTTTCTACAATTTTAAAGGAAAGTCGATAATCCATATTGCCACTATCAATTATAACCTTTTCAATATTTACCTTTTACCTTGTACATGTTCCTAAGGAAAAATATTCATTGCATGGGCTCCCTCTTTTGAATGATAGTTTAAATAACATCCTTTTTATCATGATTTCTTCCCATCCTTCAACTCCTTCATGCATTTGGGTGACACATTACTTCTTTAGTTTACATAAGTAGCATGAACTTGACCTCCACTTCTATTTATCTCTCACCGCATCTTTATATGCAATTTAAGGCCCTATGACCCATTTTTCTCCACTCGAAGCATTCTCCCATGAACACTCTATCTCTCATTTGACTAAATTTACGTTTATTTTTTGTTTAGTACTCTTTTTCTTTTACTTTGAAGATCCATTAACAATTTAATAAAAAACCATAGAAAATCCAAAATTCAATTATTAATCAATTGATTATTCTTATATAGTATACTAGAGAGGGCCAAGAGTTCAACTAATGTGTGACACTAGGATAAATTTAGTTCATTTAGTTATTAGGACACACTTATATTGAATATACTTCCTTTCCCAAGAAATAAAAATTTAAAGAGAAAATGGAGGATAAATTAGTAGAAGGAAATTTAAGTGTTGTAAAATGATGTACATGAATCCCATAATATTAGTAAACTTAAGAAAAATTGAAATAAAATGGATATATATATTTTGAGGGGAAAATTCGGTTGTAATTCATATCCATAGTTAAGTAAAATATATTATTAGAAAAATAAAATAGATATTATATTTTTAGGGGAGAATTAGGTTCCTATACATATCCATAATTAATTAAAAACTATCTTTTGCAATAACATAACATGTTGGCTTGCACAACCAAGAAAACAAAGGATTGAAAAGAATTCATTTCATAAAACCTTTCAAAAGAGCTTCAACATGTAGTATTTATGATCCTAGCTACCATAATCTTTCCACCTATCTACTACAAAACTAAAATACTTTCATTGTCTTTGTCATCATTTTCCACATTTGTTAATCCCATCAAATCAATTTACCTACCTTGTTGTAGTTCATAATTACAATCTCTCAATTCATGTCATTTTCCACTTGGAAATCCATGGTTGCATAATAAATGAGCTCAATAGATTTAAATCATGTAACATGACATCAGTATACAATTTTTCCTACCAAATATGCATTTTAAATCTAACAGTTGCCACATCACACCCTTTTGATCATCTAATCACATACAAATATTAAAAATGAGATTGTTGGCTAGCTTAATGGACAAATAAAAAAAATTCAAACATGCCTTATGTCACAACCACATACCATCAGATAATTATAAGACACTAAAATATTGAGAAAACATATCCTTTGGTCCACAAAGCTCTAATATCACACACATACACTATTGAATAATAGATACTCTATTATAATCCTCATTGAAATATGAAATATGTTAATCACAAGTGATATCAAAGCACACATGAGTCTATATCCCAATACATAAGTAATTCAAGCTTAAGACATGAGAGGGTTAGGTATCTAAGGAGATGAACAATTGTCACAACCACACAATAATATATCATAAGTCCATCCATATAGATGTGAGCGCCCTTAGATCATGTAACTAGTCATATGATCAAATATTTTATAAATTATTATTTTTATCCTTCTACGTAAGATATAATAGAATAAAAATACTAATTAACACAATTAGATCACTATAGACACAAAAATGTACATACACCAAAAAAAACCAAAGAAAGGGCTAACTAATAACGAATCAACATACACAATCCAATTTGAAAACTTTAATACCTACCATAAAAAATTAACACAAGGAGTTTCACAGACCATTGCTCATACTCTTCATCTAATGGTTAGTAGAATCTAAGATAAAAATGAACTTTTAGTGCCATAACGATTTGCATGAACCGCACAATCCTCCAATGCATACAAAATATCAATGGTCTATGTACAATTAAATAAAAACTACACTATGATTATCAACAATCCTTTGCCAATGAAAACATTCTCGCTAACTTTATTTTAGTGTGTATAATTAAAAGAAGATAATGACACAGTACATGTGTGTTGTAAATCTTATGAACCAATAGTGTAACATGACAAATGAAGGATGCACTATAAATAAAAGGAGATGTGAGGGCCACATTACTAAAGGGATTTCAAAAGTCCATCCACTGTCAAGAATATAGGAGCTCCCTAAAACACTACAAAATATTTGGACTAAGAACTGCTTATGTCATACTCTTATCCTTTCGTTATCAATGGTGAGCAAGATTCATTTTGGTGCTCTATATCTTTATTTATTTGCATTATAAACATGTGCTAAGTCTATGAGAGTTCTAATTGTATGGTGTAATAAAAAAAGAGGTATTTCTCCTTTAAATCTCAAGGACACGCAACTACCTACGATAAAGCTCTTATGTATTGATCAACAAGTTGTGCTCACATCAAATTTATGGGTTGTTATGTTTCTTGTCAATAGAGCACTGAGGAAATTTGTTGCTATTGTGTAAAAATGTGATAGAAAACTTCCTATTATTGCTATCTTTTTTGTCATTGGTAGCTTTGAATGTTATGTTGATCAACCTTAGGATCTACATGACCCACACATTGTGTTTATCATTCTAGTTACATCATGGTAGTTATTGCGAACTATCACTCAAAAAGACATGATTTTTTTTTTGGCAATCTATTCATCTTAAGGTTTAACACTTGAAAGATCATGAATTCACATTAAAAACATTGATTGCTAACATCTTACAGTCACTATGATCACACAAGTCAAATACTTAATAAATTTACATGTCTTCAAGCTTTGACATTGAGATATATTCATGCATATAAAATAGTGCATATTTCTTAAGAAGAAAGAAGATTATCTACATGTAATATCAACCTTAAATTAATAGATAATTCAATCAACAAAATACTCTACCCTTTACACTATATACTATGTATAATAATTTCCATTACTAAAAAAAAATTATTTACATTTTTATTCAAAATTTATCTTCATTACAAAAAAATTATCTTCACTAAAATAGCATTACACATTAAATGTGATAGTGAAAGATTAATTGCTGGACAACTCTGACAACGGTCAATGTGATACTTAAACCTACACATTACTTGCCAGACGGAAAGGAGACTAGCCTAAATAAATATTGCCTTTATGAAATCTTATCTGAACATTACTGCTGCGGGGCCCCATCTTTGCATTTTTGAAAAGTTTGGACTCATTCCACGCCGCCCCTATTTTGTGTGGACGAAAAGTTTCCCGACAGCAACCTCTAAAGAATTATGATTATTATCCTACAGAAGCTCTTCAGTCCTTATAAAAGGGACAATACTCCCAAACCTTTACGCATAAACATATTTCTTATTTTCACGAACAGAGATACGTCAGTACAATATATCTATTGAGCTACATAGCAATCGGCCATGAGGATTAATAGTCTGATTGCATGTATTACTTTGGTAGTCTTGTGTTCAAGTCCTGCAAATGGGCAGCTCAGTTCGACGTTTTACGATAAGACGTGTCCCAAGGCTCTGTCGACAGTCAAAGCTGCGGTGAAGAAAGCAGTCGCCAAGGAAAAACGCATGGGTGCGTCGTTGGTCCGCCTTCACTTTCACGACTGTTTCGTTAACGTAAGATTCTTTTTCAACTTTTACGTGATATGCTGTTTTACCTTGTACATCAACGGAACCTTTTCCTCTTAAATTGCTGTCTGAATTTGCAGGGGTGTGATGGTTCAGCACTGTTGGCCGACACGGCAAACTTTACTGGAGAACAAACTGCGGGTCCTAATAACAATTCCTTGAGAGGATTCGAGGTGATAGACACAATCAAGACTCAACTGGAACCAGCTTGCACCGGAATTGTTTCTTGTGCCTACATTTTAGCCATTGCTGCTCGTGATTCAGTTGTTGAAGTAGCTATTTACGCCCCGTACTATGTTTGTTTTTTCCAGCTATTATAAATCGTTAGTAATGATATGGAAGGGATTGAAAAATAAATAAACATTATAGTTAGTCTTAATATGGTGGAGATTGATCAGAAATAGGCTAGAGACACAATATTAATGTTGATTAGAAAGAATATTGTTTGGCACTGGCAGTTGGGAGGGCCAACATGGAGAGTACAGCTAGGAAGAAGAGATTCGAGAACTGCAAGCTTTAGCGCTGCTAACAGCAAAATTCCTGCTTTTACATCCAGCCTCAGCGCACTTATCTCCTCTTTTAGTGATCAGGGTCTTTCAGAAAAGGATACGATAGCCCTTTCAGGTCAGTTTATGTTATATATATTGAATAGCCATTTTATGTAGTTAGCAAGATATTAAATTGGCATCTGTGTTAACTAATGGAGTGGTCGTTTTGATTTCTTTCAGGTGCTCATACAATTGGCCTGGCGCGGTGCACCACTTTCAAAGGCCACATCTACAATGAAACGAATATAAACAGTGCCTTTGCCACTTCTCTGAAGGGTAAGTGCCCAAGCACCGGTGGTGACAACAACTTGTCGCCCTTAGATGTTCAAACTTCAACTGTCTTTGATAACAAATACTACATAAATCTAAAAAGCCAGAAAGGACTTCTTCACTCTGACCAGGAGCTGTTCAATGGAGGCTCTGCTGATTCTCAAGTGACTACCTATTCTACTAGTCAAAAGACCTTCTTCTCTGATTTTGCAGCTGCCATGGTGAAAATGGGTAACATAAGTCCTCTCACTGGTACCAAAGGCGAAATCAGAACGAACTGCGGCAAACCCAATTAGAAAGGATTCTTTCTTAATTATAGAATAAAGTTCCCGAGTAAGTGGGTGTTGTTATATATAGTTGTACAAGATAACCTTCTTTGTTGCGAATTTACCACGTTCCATGTATCGCATTAGCCGCTTGGCATGGTGAATATTGGTAGTGAACTACAAAGGAAAATAAAAAATAAAATTTTCACAATTAAAGGAGAATAAAGCCCTTCCTTGAAGTTAAAAAGCAACGGTCATGAAGCGAAGGGTTTATTACAAAGTGAAAAAGGTTTTAGGAGATACTGGTTGAGTTTTATTGAATCAGCACTCGTTCGTTCTTACAAAGTTCAAACACAAAACGTCAGCCGGAAGTATTCTAAGAATTTTGTATAATTATAAACTTCATATTAATCTTATTAAATAGAAAGCAAATTTAATGAATAGTCTCAATACCACTTTTATTGCAATGATGTTCTTGATTAAATGCACACTAATTAAACTTAACATCATTTAAATTTAAACTATATTATTAAAAGAGAAATAATGTGTAAGATGAAAAGATCATTATGAGATTGGAAAACATTTATAGAATTATAAATGTTTATACAATAATTATTTATAATATTTTAGCTATTATAATTTTAAAGTGTATATTTTTTTAAAGATTTCAAATAAAATTTAAATATTTAATATTTAATAAATTGAAAATAAAGTATGATAGTTTATCCGTATAAAAGAATTAGCTATTTTATATATAAATATTTATGTCAAATAAATAAATATAATTGAACAAATACTTAATTTAGATATAGAAAGAGATTAGAATAACAATTGTACAATTAATTGATAGAATGTAAATGAATTAACTATAATCTTTACATAGATTTTATATGGAAGAACATAACAGAAATGATGTTAAGAATTGATTTGTTAATGATTTGAAAAATATATATTTGTTTAGATGAATTGCTTATAATCTATAAATTGATTGTACTTTGATTTGGTTTAGGTCCACATTCATTGATGTAATTCTAGTACACATAGTTGTAACTCAATCACAAATATGATCTAGCTAAAAATTGACAGCTAGAATAGTTGTATATGTGCTTAAAGTAGGGTGACTTCTATAGACACCATTTGACAACTTCCTAAGTAGGAATCATGTTATCCTCAATCAAACCCATATACAAAACAATCTAATAGTAATCAACCAAGATCAAAGGTAATATGAAAGCATGCAATATTCCTAAAATGATTATGCAAGAAAATAATACAATTAAGATTCTCTCATGTGAATGCTCTTGCATCCAGTCATTTATGACACTAATCAATTTGGGTATGATCTTAAATACATTGCTCTGGCATGCAATTTGATATAATTTATTCATTTTTCTTTTCAAAATTGATACTAATTGTTGTCACATTTTATCTTTCTTACATTTAGATAATTATTTTATCTTATAGTATACATCTAGGATAGCATGAGCTTATATAGATAGGAATCTACTCGAATAAGCTGTACATGTGACTTGTGTTAGAGTGAATAATTTATCTATTCACTATAGCTTAAGTGTACTTACATTTATAAGGTTAGACAACATCTTGTCTAACCAAATGTCCACCTTTTTAGTCCTCTAGAGGTTACCTAGTTCTTTGGTAAATCTCATGTGCATACCTTTTGAGGTTGGAAGACTTTCCATGTCATCTCAAAGGTCACTTTTGTAGTCAGTCAACACTTGTCACCAAGGTTGATGGCTTGGTCAAATAGGTTGTTGGTTTGCACATTCCAAGTGATCCAAAGATTGAAACCTATAGAAAACTTGTCTACTTATTTGTGTCACATCATTGGACACTTGTCAATCCACATGATAGGTAGATTGTCTCTTCCTTGCCTATATATGTAAGGTCATATTTTACGTTTTAATCATTTTTTTGTCGATATATTTGATAATGTGAATTAAGTTCATTATGTGCAAGTGTTTTTGAGGAAACACAAAAGTTTTGCTATTATGATATTGAATGGAAAATATTAACATGATATTAGAGTAATGCATGCAAAAACCTTCCCAAAAGCTTGCATCAAGCCTAACTAAAATTTCATGCAATTTGATTTGCATGTAAAATTCAGCTCTTTTTGAGTATGATCTCAATCTTCTTGGATGGATTTATAGAAAAAATTATGAGAATAATGTTTGCTAGTGTCAATCTGCAACTTCATTGTTTCCTCGTAGAAATCTGTGTGCAAAGGTTTCAATCTGAGATCTCCGCCATCACGCCTCTCCTGCCACCTCCAGTACTCCATTGGCGGCTTCAATCCAAAGCTTTCATAGTATTTTCCATTAGGGCGGGATCATTCAAAGTGATTGCATTCTGTGTAAGGCGTGATACAACAACATCGACCAACATTGAATTTTCACCTCCATCAAGTTTATGTGCCCTCCATACCGGCTAGGCTTAACCAGCACACTCTAAGCGTTGACCGCTTAGGTGGCTGGTGTGGGCCCGCTTACTTTGTTCCGTTCGTTTATTCCTTTCCGTTTCATTAAACATTCGCGGTTACGGTCAGCGGCCAGCACTTCCCGCCCATGAGAAGTACGAAACTCAAACTCAAAAACTGTTCCCGCGCGTCTGCAGAAATTTGGTAGATGGAGGCAATCGTACTGTTTCACCGTACGCAACAAATAGGTCTCCAACTCTATGAGTTTACATTTTCCCGTGTATTCCCCGCCTGTGCAAAAATGGGAGCGTTGGAGCAGGGTTTTAAGCATCCATAAAAGCATAAAGGATAGGCGAATGGGAAGCATAGACATGGCTCGTGAGCTGTTTGCCCGAATGCCCAAGAAATGTGGTTTCATGGAATGTCATGATTGCAGGATATGCACAGAAATGGATTTGTTGAAAACGTTTTTTAAGCTTTCATTTCAAGCAAATGTGATTGGCATGCGTGAAGCCAGCCTCTGCAACCTTTAACAGCATCCTCCCAACCTGTGCCAAATGAGAGCTTTGGAGCAGTATATGGGCATCCATCAAATCATAAAGGATAGAGGAATTTCGTCAGATGTTGTAGTTGCTGCTGCTTTGGTAGACGTGTATGCAAAAACTGAAAGCATAGACAGGGCACGTGAACTGTTCGACAAAATGCCTCAAAAAAATGTGGCCTCGTGGAATGCCACGATTGCATTGCAGGTTACGCACGAAATGAATTTTGTAAGAATGCCTTCAAAATGTTCGAATTAATGAAGCACTACGGTCTTAAGAAGTATTTACAATGACATTGCTTTTTGATTTGGATCCTAAAAATTGTGTGACTTTCTTAATTATATATAGAAGTGGGAAAACGGTGTGAGGTTCAAACGATAAGGAGTTTAATGAAAGATAAAATAAATTAAAAAGCCCCTAGATGTAGTTGGATTGAAGGTCATAGAATGGTACATGCATTTTGCGTAGGAGACAATCACTTCCAAACACAAAAAAGTATATGTAAAGTTGAAGAAATTGGCTCGAGAGATATAGAAGGTATTTTCTAAATTCAAGATATTTATTTAGTGATGTGGAATAGCAAGAAAAATAATTATTTCTCTACCATGATAGTAAAAAGTTTCCAATTACTTTTGATTTGTTAAATATGCCCTCAAGAACAACTATTAGAGTTGTGAAGAACCTTCAAGCATGTGTTGATTGCCACACTACAATGAAATTAATCTCCACAATTGCTGCAATAGAAATTGTTGTGAGAAAGGTGAATTGTTTTCATGATTTTAAACATGGAGAATATTTTTATGGAGATTATTGATGACATTAAATGAAGTGATCTGAAAAATAGGCTCACACTATAATAATGTGCACCAAAACTATTATTGAAGGAGTAAAGTTTTATTTTCAATTTTTAGAAACTTCTTTTGCTTTTGTTTTTTGTTTTGAGAATTTGGCAATTATAGACTATGGCATTAAATCATCCAATTATATGCATAGGGTGCAATATAGATTACTACTTATATATGTTATTGGGATATCTATCAAAGATTTTAATGATATCATGATATTTAATTGAATTATTTTTATAATATCAACATATATATGATATGAAAAGTTGGAAAACAAGTAAAAAATAAAAGGTGAGAAACACTTCAAGTAAATAGAAAGATACTTGACTAGCAAGATATGGGAGATGGTTGCTTACAACTACTCTTGACATTTTGTATAGTTCTTTTGTTTGGATTAATTATATTATATTCTATGTTAGGTTAACCATTTAATTACAACAATACAACAGGCCCCTTCAAACAATGATATGTGCTTTCATTGATCCTTCTGAGCATTTGGAAATTTTCTACATGGTCCATGCAATAACAAGATCCCCTAGTCATGACATGGCATTTTAAGTGGGAAAACTTTATTTTTGGATGGATCATCAATGGAAAAAAGCATGAGGATGTGGTATTGTACTTAAAAACCTATAAGCCATTAAATCAAAGATCTAATAGCTCATGAGAGTTAAGACAATTCCAAAGAAGAAATTTTAGTGGGTGCTTGTTGGCCATTCAATGTATATGATCTATGGTTCTAATTATTTGATGAGCCAAGCCTACATGATGATAATTCTTAGGATGTATAACCATGAGTTCATCAATTTAAAATTACTTTAAATTTGGCCTTAATTCTCTAAAATGAATAGTAAGAAAGGACTAAAAATGCCAACAAACTCTAAAGTATATATAGGCTCAATCAAGCATTTGATTTATTGTTAATGAAAGGTCAATATCTTGATATGGATTTGTATGTATATTTGACTACTTAGAGTTGAGTGCCTAATGAGGTACATGGACAAGGATTAAGAAATATATAACCTTAAGGACGCAAGTGGTCATGTCACCATTAAGGCTCTAGCCCTCTCAAGTTGAGAAAGGTAGTTGTTGTAGGTGATATCCAACATAAGTCAAGATGGAACTTCCCATATCAAATTCAAATATGATATTCCCACATCAGCATAAGAATGAAATATAGTAGCTCATGCACCAACTTCCAAAAGAGAATCAAGTTTCATGATGAGTGACTAAGATTGTGATAGGTGGCATGTTGGTACAAGGAAATAATTTGTTATTGGAATTAATTCCCATTTTTTGCAAGCCATGATTTTGACCATGAGATTGTTTCTTTCTTTTCTCTACACTTATTTCCTCTAATCTAGTAATAAATTTGTATTGAGCTCATATGAGTTGGTGTGAGAATATTTATGTATTAAGCCTTAATATTTTAAAGTTTTGAGCCTAAGGATTATTGTATTTATTTTTCTCTTGACCCTTTGATAATGATTAAATGTACAATTTATGTTTTCCTTTCACATCATTATTAAGTGTGTTCCTTTTGGAAATTAAGCTATTCATGTTCTTTATATTCCTTCTTTTATTTGGTTCTCTCCTCCCCTTTGTTCTCCATTTTCTATGTTCATGATAGAGTGAACCCATGCAATGCAAGAAGGCATCCTCAAAAACTATGTTAAGAAGAGTGGATGTGATAACTATGATAACAAGAATAGTATAAGGTGGGATAGAGATTGAAGAGTCAAAGGATAAAATTCTTCTATTAGAAGAGGTCGCAGTACATCTCAACACAAGTGAGGGTCATCTAGGGGAAAACTAGGGCTTGTGAATAAATAGAGGTAGTAAGGGATTGTAATGGGCTAGAGGATTTAGATATGATTAGGGTTGCTATTAGGGTTGGAATAGTAAGGTCTCACTACAATGGGTGAAAAAATGGTAGAAGTATCAAATGTAGGAGGAATGGTAGAAAAAGAATTGGAAATAATAAGGGAAATGGTAGAGGGAGAAGAAGTATGGGTAAGTAATAAAGTTGATAGAGTAGAGGGAGCTAGGACAATGGGAGGATCTTAGTATTATAGGAAGGTGAACATGAACCCAATGACACTCTATGCTTGGGTCTAGGTTAGTCATGGGGTCACGGGGAAGATGGTTAAGTTGAGGGAGTAGAAGAATGCTATGGGATAGAAGGAATGAAGGGTGGAGGAAGTGGAAAATAATGGGCTAGGGGAGGCTACAAAAAAGGTAGAGATTATAGGTGGAGAATTGTCAAGATTCAATATAGGCTCATTAGGAAATTCTACTTGATCAATGGATGAGTGTTGATTATCATGCTTTGACTAGCTAATTAATTAAAATAGTCTTTGATTGCTTTGAAATCCACATACTCAATTCCAAAATCACTAAGCATCATGGCTTGTTTATCCATGCATCTTGTTGATAAGTCCTTTCTATAAGATACTTGAGTGGGTTGATTTGGGAAATAAGTTGAATCTGGCAGTTAAGCATGTAGCGTTAGAGATTTTGTGAGGTGAAGACAATGTCCAAGCATGATTTTTCATAACTATGTAGTGGTTTGAATATGATCAATATTTTACTAATATATGAATAATATTATTGAATATGAAGCGTTGATTACTATTGGCACATGTCAAAAGAAGGTAATATACCTATTTGTGGAAGGAGACTCTCAGTTTATAATAAGACAAATCAAAAGCCAATATGTCCACCATGATAAAAGGTTAATAGCATACAAAAACTAGGTATGAGACTTGATTGAAGATTTTGATGCTTTTAATATCTAATCAATCCCCAAAAGAAGGAATCACATTATGGAATCCCTTGTTGTCTAGTTACTAGCTCTCTACAACCAATGACATGTTCTAGGATGAAGATATTTTCTATAGAGTCAGTCTCATCACCAAAAGTACCTTGAGTACTAATCAATTCAATCCCAACACCACTCCCTTATTTGCATTTCGAATTGTCAAACCTTAGTTTCCACTTTAGTTTTTTCTTTATGTTTTTAAATTTTGAATAGATTCTTTGGAAGTGGGTTCTTTGTGTCAAGTGGGTATACTTGGATCATTCATTGTATTCCACTCAAACTTATTAGGTTCTTCATTTTTGGGTAAGGTATATTCATGCACCTTTTGCATTCCAAGAATGGATTTGATTATTTATGAGGGTGATCTTGGGATGGTTTCAAATGACCTTTGGTTATGGATTTCAATAGTCTTTTATGTGATTATATTATACTTTGGGGTAAAACTCCCAATTTACAACCTCTCTTCCTGTTCTTTAGATTACACCAATTTAACTCTTCATTATGTCTTGGAAAGTAGGGTAAGAAAACTCAAAATGAATTTGATTGTGAATCTAGCACCACCTTGGGAGTAAGAGGACTGAGTCATCCACATGTTCTCCTATATTAGTCATGTTAGAATATACCCTATGAAATAATTCTTGAAATTCTTGATCTGTGGATTCAAATTCTTGCATCCCTTTTATAGGACTATCTTATCATGTATCTTATTTAGTTATAAGGCAAATCATCATGATACCATTTCTCTTGTATATAGTGAAATCCATTTTGGTGACTTGGCTACTTCATTTGGTGCATTATTCTCAATTATCATATGCTTTAGTTTTGGCTCAACATCTATTTTTATTTGATTATTCAAACCTCTCCATGGTATCCATATTTAAGTAAAATTTGTAGAGAACATCCCCTCAAACATTTGGTCTATTCTCTGCTTAGTAATAATGTACATGTTTGGGATGTCAACATGCATATCACTATACTCATGTATGTGAGGGTTTGATTCTAATTTTATATGCACATTTTTAATTCATCGATGAATTTAACCTCAATTTTTTTGAGTTGCACCACCACTTTATTGGCTGGTTTGGGAGCCTTTCCTAGCATTTGACAAATGGAATATGACAAAGCATTGCAGGAAGCTCCAAAATTAATCAAACAATTATGTAATTTTTTCCAAATATTCTAATAGTAAACTACTCATTTATGGCCCTATTCATCGTGATATGGTAGAAGTGCTCCGAAGGTGACTAGTGTAGTGGAGATGTAAAATAATAATTTGACTTTTTTTTCATGGGTTCATTAAAAAAGGTGGGATAAAAAGGTATTTTTTGATTTGACCAAAGGCCTTCTAACAAAACTCATCCTAATGAAAGCTAGCACTTTTCTTGAGGGGATAGGACAATGGCTAACATTTATTGGCTACTTATGCAATGAACCTATGGATATCCTGAATATTCCTTGAAGGCTATATGGAGTTTATTAAGATTTCTCAATGGAGATATTTCAATGATCGTTATAGCTTTAGCAGGATAAGATAGAATGAAGCCTAATATCTTACCTAATGTGGCCCCAAAGGCTCATTTCTTCGATTTGAGGCATAGCTTATATTCTCGTAACCATCAAAAGATTCTTTGGAGGACATGTAGGTGTTCATAACTTCTTTTTATTTACTCAAGATGAGATCTAAATAATATTCCATGATTTCATGTAGCATTTCATGTAATATTACTATCATAGCTCTTTGCTAGGTAGCCCCAACATTTTTCAACCTAAATGGCATGACATAATAGCAAAAGACACCCCAAGGAGTACTAAAAGTTATTTTATGCTAATATTTAGAAGCAACTATATCCAATTGTAACCAAAAATACATCCATGACTAAAAAAATATGCCCTGATTGGTCTATTATGTGACTAAAGTTGAGGAGTTTATCATGGCTATCAAAAGATAGTTGTAATCAAATTAGATAGATGAAACTATAACTCTTTGCGAGATGGAATCTTGATACACCTATCATAATGTTATGTAATCTTATGTCACGCCTCGGTGTATATAATCAAGGAGTTCTCTTTGTATTCTTAATTCATTCTCACTATATACTTACATCCTTTGATAAAATAACTTTATTCTCTAATATTTGATCTCTATTGTATTGGGTGGCTACATGTTAAACCAAATATTTCATGGTATAGAACATTCTAGATACTCGAGCTAACATTAAACAATCATGAAAAGGATAATCCTAATAATATTGTAATTGTGGTTGTCAAGACTTGTAAACATATTTTCTTTAGAATTGTTTGTAAAGACATGTGTGCATGCCTTTCTATAAGCCATGAGATTTTCCATCCAATTTTTATTCTTCATTTAAATGTATAAATAAATAATATTTAAAGTATGTTTATTGAACATTTGTAAAATGTTTCACATTTGTGTGTATCATTTGTAATACATTTTAATATATTTTTTATTTAGTAAAAAATGTGTAACAAATTTTTCTATGATGCTTTCAACTATTGAAAGATGTTTCACTTCTAAAAATTTGAGTAGTACAATAATTTGATCAAGGAAATTATATTCCCTTGTCAAGTACTAACCAACTCATCAAATATTTCATGTACCATGAAATCAATAAATCTATGCTATCAATATAAAAGGTACATAAGCCTAATCTATCATATGCCTTAAAATTACAACCATCATAAATATTCACTATTGTACTAGTTGTATGTTAGTGGACATTAGAACAACCCTTAGGAAAGCAATACACATTACATATAATAGAAGTTATGATTGAAAAGGTTGCTTCCATCTTTCATAATATTAATGTCCTCAAACCTTCCAATAACCTTGTTCAAATGGAGAACTCAATAATTTTACAAATATTAAGACATTAGAAGAAACCTTATATGATCAAACAATCAAAATTATTAATAAATTGGATTAAACTAACATTTTGTATAATTAAAATTATTTTGAAATATTGATGTAGACTTGGGAAAAATAAATATATAAGTTTCATTTATATAGATGTAACCAAAATTCATGGTTTGAAGAATAATCTAAGAATTCTTGGTGAAACATGAAAAATACTAGTACGAGTTGACTAGAATAACAACTCACATTTCTTACTTGTGAATATCAACACAATTCACTGGGCATTAAAAGGAAATACTATGAACTTTCAATGCACCATTAGAAAGAATACCTGGTTTACAATTCCAGTGAGGAAGGAAATTTGCAAAAACACTCCTATGATTTATTTTTTTTATTTTTTTAGGGGTTCGCATGAACTGGGGTGTTCAAATGGACCCAAAAGGGGTTTGAAAGGACCTTGGTTTAAGCGAACCCTATTAAATGATGAGACCCACTTTTTGGAATATTTTATAACAAAAACAATGGAAAAATCTATAAAAGGGGGGGTTCGCTCGAACCTGGGTCCATTCAAACCCCCCTTTTTCCCCCTTCTCCCCCTCTTGCACCAAATTTTTGCAAAACCCTTTGAAGCTCAAGTTGAGGATGAAAATGAAGGAGACTTCACAAACCCAATTAGACATAATGGTAGTCCTCAGAACAAGCTATCCATTGAATATAATTTTAATATGTTTTGGTTTTACTATGTATTTTATTTTTTAGTCTGATTAAACATAGGTTTTTCACCAAAAATCAAGATCTATGTTCTGCACATGTGGAAAAATAGCAAATTATCACAAGAAAAAATTTAAAAAATATCAGTGCACTAGATATTGATGTCCTTGATGCAACAAAAAAAATTTGAATTTTGATGCATACAAAAAAAGTTATGCTTTAGCTAGTGACTCATGTCTAAATTGTAAAAGGTTTGACTTTGAAACTTAATTAAGAAAAAAATATTCAATGAAATGCTATGAAACCAATTCCATGCACTAGATATCGTGGTTATGAATCTAAATTTGAAAAAAATAGAATTTTATCCTTCATAGAAAAAAAGTTGTGTTAGCCAGTGATGTCACTCTTTAAAAATGGTGTTTACTATTAAAAACTAGTTTTTGAAGGAGATGGAAAAAGAAGTGCAATTTGATTCCAAAAATTTTGAAAAAAATATATTTAGAATCTACAGACAAAATGTCACAAAATCATTAGTTTGCATCATCTTCAAATTCCTCACGATTTAGCTGCTATAGGTGCCCGAAAGTGAAGATAAATTATATTAAAAAAATTTAGTTCAATATCCAATTTGGACAAAAATTGTAAACCAGTATTGTGGGATCACCCTACAAGAATATCTAAAAATATAGAATGAGTTAAGGGCATTAACAATTTTATTTATGTCAAAAGGGGATGCTTGTTATAGAGTGTTAAAATGGGACATTTATTCAAATATTGGCAATTCCTATTGTATTTCTCATTTAGTTGTGTACCCACTTTGATGGGAATGCCTTAATGACATGTGGCATGCTCTTATTTTAAGCTTGCTTCATGGTTAGTTTCCTATTAACACCTATTGCACTCATATTTTCATCATTTTCCATGCAATCATCATCTACTCATCATTATTGCACCTTTATTCACCCTCACATCTATATATTCTCTCCCTAGCTCAAAGTTATCATTTAACCTGAAAGTTCATATTCTAGTGAAAAATAGGGAGAATTTTGTATTAGATATATCTATCTATATAATGTGTCATATTGACAACCATTACACCTCTTAACATTGCAAGTTCTAGTAAATGAATTTATTATATTTCATTATCATTTTTTCTAGTATCATCTCAATAAAGCTTTTGAGATATGATGAATAGCATTCAAGTGGACAATCTAGATCCATAAATGTTTTTTTTACTCAATTATATCATTTATGTGATATCCACTGAAAATAATTGATATAATATAAACTTGAAATCTATATACAATAATAAAATTAGATATTCTTAAAAACCTTTATTTTCATGTATATGTAAATGATTATATGAAATGGTGTAATACTTTATTTTCCCGAAACTCAAATTTTCCAAACACTCTAGTTTTGAAATTTTCGTCCATTATATTTGGGTTTGCAATATTTTTTTTTAAGGAACAACAAATAAAATAAACTTGTTTGTCCTCTCTTCCATCTTAGAGAGGTATTTCTTCAATAAGAATTTTCATTATGTCAATTTCAATACCTTGATGTGATATTGAGAATCCATCTATGTCCCTCCAGATAAAAGACATAGAGCTATACATGGAAACAAAATACAACCTCTTTCAAAAAATTGGTATATCATGATCATAAAACAAATTCTCTTTGTTCAATTCTTCTATGTTTAGTTCAATAAGCATCCTCATATGATTTAGAGCCTCCTCCCTAGTTGTTCTAGGGTTGTCTCTTACATAACATTCTATCTATTGAGCAATTTGTCCATGTTTGTCCTCAGGCTTTAACAACAAGAATAAGAAAACAATGTGTTATGAAATTTTATTAAACATTTCATAATTTTAATAAATCAAAATTTATACTATGAAATGTGGTAGACAAATACCTAAAAAATATTTGTAGTCATTAGTTAATTGACAAACCAAGGCTACACTACTTTCAATCTTATTAACTTTCTTCAAATATCATTCGAGAGATAGGGATCAATTAAAATCAAGGGAAATAATGTAGACATGTGAACACTAGAAGATACCAAGGATTTCTTTAAATATTTACATAAAGTTGGATGATATTCATTAGCGATCCATTTAGCATCTTAGAATTCTACCCAAATTTGTGTCCTCCACTACAATATGAGATATGAAATGAAACTTAAAATTATATTTAATATTAAATAAATTTTTTAAAAATCATATAAAAACATAAATTTAATATGTATAGATTTATAAACATCAACTTTGTACTAAATCACAAACCATAACTTAAATAATCTCTTATCCATTGTTGCACACAAGGACCATGTATCTTTTCTACCTCAATAGCTATATCCATATATGTTTTAAGGGAAAACTAAAGCCCAATCTGCATATAGTCTAGAAGTTGATCCTTCATTGGCATATCCCAATTGCATATTGAAGTCAAAATGAATATCTTCATATACCAAGAAAAATAAAAATAAAAAGATAAGGCGTTGCACAATATTATGATTTAAAAAAATATTTTTTCAAATTAGGTTATGATAGTAATAACTTTACAATAAACAACTTACTTGATCAAAGCCTCCCTAAAGGGTGTGAGGTCATCAATTGTTCCATAAGTATCAAAAATATCATCAACAACAATAATGAATGTACCCAATTTGACATAGTGTAATCTTGTTGCTATAAACTCAAACTCCTATAATCTACATGTATAACAAAAATAGTATTCCACATCAATGCCTAAAGAAACTTAGTTTATTCACAATCACCTCATCCTGCCATCTAAATATTTGAATCACTACAAATATATAGCTCAATTTCAAGGATAAATAACCATAAGTTTTCAATGATTTTAAACTTGACTCACTATTTTGAGGTAAAATTGATGAGCATGTATGTCATGAATGATAGATTGAATGCTTTTATTGTACTTTTGACTCTATTCCATTCCAATCTTCTAGAAAATATTGTTAAGTTAATTCTTATACAAAATTAATATAAAATTTGATATTAACCATCACAAAGAATTTATATATAGTTGTATTACTTGGTCAATTGTTTGAGTTCATTTTGCTAATGAGACTACAAGATCTTGAAATCCATTATTGCTAGTTCTAAAATATTTTTTCTCCATTCACTTACCCTAAAAGAAAGAATTATCAAAACAATTAAGATTTGATACTTTAATTGAATTGTCTTTCTATTTCTAAGAAGGTTGTTAGGGCTTACTTATAGATTCTCTCCAACAACATCCAATCATTTTTGTCTTGTCTAAATATTTGGATAGAGTTTCATGCCTCCCACCTGACTACTCTATAGCTCCATGGGTATCTCATAACATATTCCACCTATAAGAAATAGAGTTATGATATCATTTGGTTGTTAACACACAATATGAACTTGAATAAACATAAAATAATAAAAGAGAGTTTATATGCTCTCTTTTGCTAGAATTCAAATTTTGTCTTTTAATTCATCATTCTTTTCAAGTGATTGTGTTAGATAGCTATAAGTGAATGCTTTAGCTTCTCATGATATTACCACTTGAAAAATAAATCTTAAAGGCTAGATACAAATCCAACATGGTTCTCATTTTTCTTGAATCAGATTATTTTGTAGGGAAAATGAATTACCCTTTTTGATCCTTCAAGTTGTGAAATACATCTGTTGGATACATCTATTTAAGAAAAAACAACCCAGAAACAAAAACAAAAAAATGTCCATATTTACTTGTTGCTAGTTTTAAAACATAATATAAAGATTTTAATAATAAATTAGCACATACTTGTAAACATAGAGTATTTATTCACACAACAAATTCAAAATTCCAATAGGGTAATATTGATATCAATAATATCATTTTCACTCCCAAAAAGAAATGTCTTTCTCTCCCATATCTAATTTTATGGCAAGCATAATATAGATTTAATTAGTAAGCATAATCTATTGCATACATAGCTAGTAATTTTCCTACTAGTGTAGAAGGAGATGATAAGGTCAAACGGGTATAGACATACTTGTGTGTATAATTCAAATTTGCTTTTATTTCTTCTTTGAAACGACTATCGATTCCAAGAGAACACTGGGGAAAATTGTAGAGACTGGCTTCACACCTGCCAATTCATTTGCTTGAGGGCTTTTAAAGCCTTGTCAACAGAACCATTTTGTGCCTAACCTGCAATCGTGGCATTCCACGAGGCCACATTTTTTGAGGCATTTTGTCGAACAGTTCAAGTGCCCTGTCTATGCTTTCAGTTTTTGCCTACATGTTTACCAAAGCAGTAGCAACTACAACATCTGACGAAATTCCTCTATCCTTTATGATTTGATGGATGCCCATATACTGCTCCAAAGCTCTCATTTGGTACAGGCTGGGAGGATGCTGTTAAAGGTTGCAGAGACTGGCTTCATGGGCGCCTGCCAATCGCATTTGCTTGAAATGAACGTTTAAAAAACGTTTTCAACAAATCCATTTCTGTGCATATCCTGCAATCATGACATTCCATGAAACCACATTTCTTGGGCATTCGGGCAAACAGCTCACGAGCCATGTCTATGCTTCCCATTCGCCTATCCTTTATGCTTTTATGGATGCTTAAAACCCTGCTCGAACGCTCCCATTTTGGCACAGGCGGGGAATACACGGGCAAATGTAAACTCATAGAGTTGGAGACCTATTTGTTGCGTACGGTGAAACAGTACGATCGCCTCCATCCACCAAATTTCTGCAGAAGCGCGGGAACAGTTTTTGAGTTTGAGTTTCGTACTTCTCATTGGCTTGCAGTGCTGACCGGCGGCCGCTGACCGTAACCACGAATGGAATAAACGAACGGAACAGAGTAAGCGGGTCCACACCAGCCACCTAAGCGGTCAACTCTTGGAGTGTGCTGGTTAAGCCAGCCCCTCCATACCTCCATCAACCTGCACACAGAGTTTTTTCTTTATCTTGGTAGCGTGGCATTGAGGTGATTTTTTGAGTTTTGCATGACATTGCATATTTGGAAGCCGTGCAGGCCTTCCTCACGTGTCTCATATCAAATTGTGACCTGCACACTAAAGATCTAGTGAAGGCAATGCATGAAAATCTTGCATATTGAGGCATCTCTGCACATCAATTATAGAAGGCCAATCCAATACCTATGTGAACCTCTATTGCAGGTCGATTTGCATATCTAAATATGTTGAGTGGAAGACACCACCAAGCTACCATCACTACCTTTGATGCTGGTCGACGCCAAGTCTTATGCTAGCTGAATGGAGAAGAAGGCCGATGGAGCTTGAACAGGTCGATTAGCTTGTTGTTCCTTAACATATTTTCTCTCTGCCCATGCCAGAATGAAGGCTACTTACCAATGGAGATAGAAGGCGTATAAGGCTAAGATTGTTGTAACTTTAAGATCTGCAACACACCATGCCTTCGAAATATTTCATCAAGTTGCAAATATGTTGGAGCGAATGCGAATTGAGAGGCACTTGTGAGGGTTTGCACTGAAAAAATAGAAGAAACTGCATGTGTGAAAGAGATCAGTTATAGGAAGAAGCGACCAGGTGTTCATACTATAGCTGCATATGAGTGAAGCTCACCCTTCTTCACGCTATGATCTACTGTCATAACTTGGTGTAGTTATTTCCCATCTCAAGTATTTTATCTATGACTTGGCTTCTTTCCCTTTTCAAGGCTGCCACAGTCCCTCCCACGTGGTGTTTCAAATTACAGTCTGCCCTTTTTTGTCTCGGGCTCCCAACGGCCCCTTCTCACCACAGGAACCAGTCAAATATCTTATTTTGCTTATCGTGCATTATATTTTTTGTTTGCCTTGATAGATTGCATTTAACTTTTACGGTTCATAATTTATGCAAATCTAATCAATTATCACTACAAACATAATTTTTTTTTATCAAATTGTTAAGTGTTTGTGAGAGGGGTTTTTTTTCATTTTTGTGTAACTTGTAAAAGGGGGAGTTTTTTTCATTTCATGTTTTTGTCATTTTATTGAGTTTTGAAAGTCTTACTTAATCTATGTCTTCATTATTTACCTCATGACATAAACTTGTAAGAACTCAAAAAAAAAAAAAAAAGTTGGCAAATGCATTCATATAAAGTGCCAAAAAAACTGAATGTGTGTTCCTTAGGGAGGGAATTTTGTACTTACATTGAATTGTAAACTGTAATGAGGGGTTCTATAGAGCCTTGATTAGCCATCACACTAATGGATCCTCATGATTCTCATGCAATGCGTGCATTTCCTTGATTTCCCATCACAACAATGGATCCTTATGATTCTCGCCTCATGCATGTGTGTCTTGATGCACACTCTTTTTGAGTTTCTTGTACATTTTTTTGGATTTGATTTCGGATTTTAAATTCCTTGCACACTTTTGTGCTTGATTTAAGTTAGTCTTCTTATACCTCTTATAATTGAGGGGGGATTATGACAATGTTATGCTAATGCTTCTTTCAATGGAGCAACTTCTTTTAATGAAGTGGTGGAGGAACCTTCTACTTTGGGCGGTCTCATAGACCTTCTATCTTTATCTCTTGTATGGGGGATTATTTTAGTGGATCATATTTTGTGAGATCGTAGTACTTATGTAGAGCACCATGATGCACATTTTAGTAGTGTACATATGTCACTTGTACACTTATTGACTATACTCCAAAATCATAGTACTTTATGTATTTTCAGTTTAACAAGCATCTATGTATTCATGGTTGATTAGTGTTCCATATGTTCACTCATGCATTGTTTTATATCTCTTATCTTGATCTACATTTCTTGGAGGTTCATTGATTCCAACAAACACCAGTTCATCTTCGATAGAGTTTACAACTTCGACATCCTTCAGGAGTTCTTCATCATCATGTTCCTATCATCACATGACATCTTTTTAGAAAGTCTTTTTCTTCTCTTTCTCATTTTTGGAGATGAGTTTTGTTCCCACTGGGTTTTCTCCTTTTTCTCCATTTGTGAGAGATTATTATTGTACATGAGTACCTCACCAGGCCTCATAATCGGGACTCATTTCTTTGTATCTATTGTACTCTTGTGATTTCCTCAAGTATAACTTAAGGGGGGTGTTAGAGTGAATAATTTATCTATTCACTATAGCTTAAGTGTACTTAGGTTGATGAGGTTAGACAACATTATGTCTAACTGAATGTGCAACCTTTTAGGCCTCTAGAGGTTACTTAGTTGTTTGGTAAACCTCACGTGCATACCATTTGAGATTGAAAGAATTTCCATCTCCCCTCAAAGGTCACTTTTGTAGTCATTCAAGACTTGTCACCAAGGTTTATAAATTGGTCAAATAGGTTGTTGGTTTGCACATTCCAAGTGATCCAAAGGTTGATGTCAACCTATAGGAAACTTGTCTACTTATTTGTGCCATGTCATGAGGAATTTTTCAATCCAAATGATAGGTGGATTACCTCTTCCTTTCCTATATATACAAGGTCATGTATTGTACATTTTAATCAACTCTTTTATCAATCTCTTTGATAATTTGAATTATGCTAATTGTGTGTAAGTGTTTTTATGGAGTCACAATGGTTTTGATGTTATGATCTTGGATGGTAAATTCTAACAACTTTTACTTTCCTTCATTGACGAAGACTTATACTACATATTTGTAACTTCTCTTTTAATCTATAATGGTTGAAATTTCAAATCTCTGTATAATGTTCCTATATACAAGGTAAATACACAAAGTTGAGTCCACTTCTTGTGGAAGTTTCAAACTTATGAAAAATGCCTAAACAAGTAGTGCAAAATGGGATCTTGTTTTTTTATGAAATGGGATCCCATTTCACTTTAGGAACTCAAGCCCAAATTTAAAATCAGATCCCATTTCATGGTAGGATCTTGAACCAAATACCACAAAATGAGATCCCATTTAGTACGAAACAAGATTCCATATTGAAAAAAGTATTAATTTTTTAGAAAATGACTACAAGGTAATTTTATTCCAACACCAACTAGCAGAGCAAATGTGATCCCAATTTTTAGAACACACATTCTGACCAGCACCTAATGGAACCCCTCAAAAAATTATTGGTTCCATTCTACAATTGTGCAAAATTTGGCTCAGACCCTCGTTTATGGCTTGGGGTTGTGTTCCTTATAAATGTGTTAGGGTCATGTGATTTAAAACCCTCCAAAAATGGCCTACGAGCTCTGAAAAACCTCTGGTCATCACATTATTGCATTGACTTGATATTCTTGGTCACCGGTTGTTTAAGATATCATTTATGTCATCAAAGTCGTTATTTTTACTGGCCCCCTGATTTTAGGTCTATCAGTCACCTTGAACCTTTTGTAGTATTAAATTTTCCTATGGTTGAGGATTAATTTTATAAAGATTTAAATCCTTAGTCTTTTTTCTTTATGGGTCAAGTTCTCATCTACCTAGAGGTGGTCCCCATTTTAAAACTAACTTTTGCAGCATGTGTATAATTAGGATTCCATGATGGTCATTTGATCATCATAAGTTGATACCAGCCATTCACCATGTGCCCACACTGATTTATTCCTTTTTATTTTATTCACATGGGTTAATGGGTTTTAGCTACGTGTCTGACATATGGGTGGGCCCAGTCTCTTTGGTGAAGGTAGCTGACGCCATTCAAAGAAGATCAACGGTTGTAGATTTGAGACATGGCCAAATCTTGACCACTCCCCACATGCTCGTGTTGGTTTATTTCATATTATTTTAAACACATGGGCTAGCAGGTAGGGTAAAACCTATCACTTATTGAGAAACCCACCAAGATCTGATGACGGTGATTTTTTCATAAGGAAGGAGATCGATGGCCAATGGCGGCTGATGTGGGTAAATATTGCCCATTCCCTACCATATTCTGAGTGCCCCACTTGTGTCCCGTATTCTTCAGCGGGCATGCGGGAAAGTGCCACATAGACTGTTGCAAAGAACTTAGAAAGTTTTTGGTAAAGATAGAGGCTACTGGAGATATTGGTTGAGACCATTCTAAGATAAAACCGATGCTAAATAAGAACTTATTCTTGGGAACGAATGTGAAATTTGTAAAAAAAATTGTGGCCATCAAATTTGTTAGGAGCTAGTACACATGGGAAGGTGTAATTGAAGTAAGGTAGGGTATGGGCTGATATTCTGAAGATAAATCATGATCAATCCTCGCTGTCTTACTGTGATCAATTGCAATAAAATTAATTCCCATGGGCGAGTGGGTAAATGTGACATGACAAGTTGGTTAAAAACTAAGTGTATGGTTAATGTGAAAATTAAATGGATGCTTATCTCACTCGAGTTTCTTGATTGGGGATAAGTATCCAATGCATGCTTCTAATCTTGTCATAATTAATCATCCTAATTAATTATCCATTGATTCACTTCAAGGTATGATCGATGGTTGAGATTCAAAATCAACACAATTGATTGTTATTGCTCTCACACAAGCTTTAATGGAAAATTAATGTAGACACACACCAATTGCTCTATTTAATTAAGATCACCTGCTTTATTATTCTCACCATCTAATTGCTTATGAGAATTAGGATTTTGAAAGTAAGTGTTATTTTGAGCTTGTTATTTTTTTAGTATGGTGGTGTTTTTATTCTGGGAAAATTTGATAAGTTGTTAAGTGAGGAAATGGGAAAGGTGAGTGTGAACATCAACCCGTTCCATAGGTGAAAGAGGCTCAACCCACTTGAATCTTAGGAAAAATCTCCCCAAGGTGAATGGGATATGCCAGAAATCCTTGTGACACCAAAGAAGAAGGCAAGAGTTGCAAAAAAATTTGTACAGGGTGTGCTCAATTGTGCTTATCACCTGGGAAGCTGAATTGTCTTCGAGGAATTAGCCAAAGGAAAGGAGAAGAAAGTTCATAGGCCAGAGAGGGAAGCTGCAAGAAGGAATAGGTATCATCAATCTTACATGGGATGTCATCATTCTCCCATTGATATCTTAGATGATTCCTCTGACAGTGAAGATGAGACTGATTCTGGTTATCGTGAATATCTCATGGCTATGATTGATTTGGTTGATTCTAAGGATGAGGTGGTGATGGATACTCCGCTTACAATAAGGACACCGAGCAGGCACACCTACTTTGTTGATGACAAGGAAAAGTAGCACCCTATTCCCTTTCTCAATGGATGCTCAATTTTTAGTCCTTTTATGTTATCTTTCTCTCTTTGGCTAGTATATTGTTATATGAGTCTTTATTTACTTTTCCCTTTGATGTTAATGGTGATGTTTCTTGGGATGGAATGAACTTACATGATTTTGATGTTGTGACAATGAAACTTTTTGAAGAATGGTGGGTCTGTTCTGGCTAACAATTTTTGGGGCTTTTTTTTGCTCTCCCCTAACAAACACATGATTGCTTGCAACCAATTGGGGAGTGGTTTTCACTTTCTGTTGAAATTCATTTTGGAATGAAAGTGAAATGTAAGTTTAATTCAACTCAGTGCTTGTTGCTTCGTTGTCTTATAAAAGGGATTTCAAGGTTGGTTACAAAGAGAGAGGTTAGTAGGTAGTTATTTTTTGAAGAAGTTACACACATAAACAAAACAGCTACTGAACTTTCCAGTAAGATGTTCTAGAAAAGGTTATTCGATTTGCATATGGTTTTGATAATGACAATGACAATGGATATAGCAGAATAGCATAAAATTTCTATATATTACTCTCCTATGTACAGGTTACATAGACTATCTCTTATTTGTCTCTTTTGGTTTCCAATAGATTTGTTGTTTTATTCTTGCTTATCCATTCAATGAATTTATTTAAATGGTTGAATGCAACAATAGGTTTCAAATAAATCTTGTGTGAGGACACTAGTAAGAAGTAAATTATGGAAATGACTGATGGATGCAATATTTTTGAAGCTTTGGGCATTGTTAAGTACAAAAAATTGTTATCTAGTCATATGGGTATCTGGTTTGAATCCATTCTAAGAGTATGGAACTGGTTTAGAAAAGTAATCATACTCCAATTGCAATGACCAATTCAACTGTTAATCACAAAATATAATAAAATCACTTATAAAGCTCTTTATAGGTGTGTGGGAATTTAATGAAATATCTTCTCTTCTTTAGGTTAGTCACTATCTTGAAAGTTAGCCAAATCTTCAAGATTTTGTGTATATCAAACATTTAAAGAGAATTATATGTTCATCTTATTCTTGATACTAATACACACTAGTATCTACAAACAGATTGATTAGGATTACCCTCCTGGGTTTCATAGAGCCCAAAGTGAAGAAGTGAAGAACTAAAAGCCTTTACTTATGTGTTGGCCAATCCTTACCCTTACTGATAATTGTTCCTGGAAAGTTCATAGGTTTGTGGTAAGAATAAGTTTGGTTCTTGAAAAATAACCAACATAAATGGCAACTCTACTAGGAATTATTTGAGAAAGTATTTGCAGTAGATCATATTTCCTTAATAGAGTCATGGAGGTTCTAAAGTAAATTTCTCACTAAGAGTGGGTGGCGACTTTGAAGAACTATGTACCAGTGAAAAAATGTTGTACGAAGAAGAAGCTTAAAGTGAAATGAATCAGTGAAAGGAACTTCATATTGTTGAAGTTTGATCTTCTATAAAGGAGGTGGCGACTCTATGCAAAGAACCTGATAAAGCACAATATCTGCTAATATATCTAGGTATTTTCCCTTGTTTTAATTTACAAGAAGAAATAAGTTTGTAAGAAAGCCATTTTTAAGAGATATGAAAGAAATACTATGGTCCCAATTAAGTGAGTTAAAGCACTAAGGAGGGGAATAATGGTAATTGTTCTACATACTTCTGAAAGGAAATTTGTAATATCTAAATGGGGTGGAAGAAGTATGATTGTTCTTCAAATCTTCCCATTAGAGAGATCATAGATGTAATTATATTTGAGTTAAGCATTGTAATATTTTAAGGTCATGATAAGAGCAAGAAATAGGGGAGTAATCAACTCTATAGTTGATATTTGAAGTTTGTAGAGGGGTGTAAGAAAATTTAACATTCACTTGTACATCCCTATGGGATGCATGATGAAAACATGAATAGTGTGCAGCCCCTATCATGTCATCAAAGAAGTCTCTCTGTGGAAAGATATAGACCATTGAATTTTAATGGTATTCAAGGTTTCCCAAACCCTGTTCCTAATGAAGTTAGGGAATGTTTTCCAAAGTTCAAAGGGAAAAGATTAGAATCAACATTTCAACATCTACAATAATTTTTTGATTTGATGGGAGATTTTGAGATAAGTCATGAAGTTCTTTGTTCAATCTCTGAAGAAGGATGCTAGAGATTGGTTTTCATATTTACCAGTATGTTTTCTCTCTTCATGGAATGAGTTCATGGAAACATTCATAGAATGGTTTGGAGAAAGAATTAATCCACATTCAGTGAGACAAAAATTTAATAACATCCTAAAAGAAGACAATGAGTTAGTCCCAACTTTCAATCTCATATTTTCAAAAATATTAAGTGATATTCCTGAAAGTATGAGACCAAATGATGCAATATGTGATTATATACTTTGATACATTTGATGAAGAAATGAGTTATTTTCTAAGAGATAAAGATCCTGCAACATTACATCAGGCATATCAAATTGCTATGGATATTGAGAACAATATGAAATATTCAATGATGAAAGGATACATGGCTACAAGTGTTGGTTATCCTAGCACACCTCATACAAATGCAATTCATGGATCAAAAAATAGAAATGATTGCCAAGATGATAATGCTTCTGCTGTTTTGATTTGTCCATCACTACAACATAGATCATAATGAGCTCCAAGTTTAACATCAACAAAATATGAGTAAAGTGGATAAGATATCTTTTGTTCAAGAATTTTATAGCATGAAGAGGTACAAGGGAGAATCACTCTATTATTTGTTCTCAAGATTTTTTGATGCCTTGTTGGAAGTCCCCAAAAATTTTAGACCTAAGGATTTAGCATGCATCGATTTATTTTGTGAAATCTCCGAGTCAGGGATGAGTACCTTGTCAAAAGAATTGAAACCTCACAGTTTTGATCAGGTACTTTATTGGATAAAGAGTGTAGAAGGATCCAAGAATAATTATGCTCAAAATGTGATTTCTCAAAATTAAGATAGCAGTTGTCCTATTGAGAAAAACTAGAACATGATACACAAAAATGAAAAGAGTATATCAGAAGATGAGAATCCATCTTGTTGTATGGATGAGAATAGTGTTTGTAATCATCCCACAAGAAGCATATGTAAAGATTTGTATATCAGTGATGGAGATAAATATACACTTGCAAGTGTTGTTGATTTCTCATCACAAATCAGTGGTCACAATATTGAAGATGAAAATTTAAGCATTCACTTTAAAAAATCTGATCATAATTTATGTAGTGATGAATTTTATTGTGATAAGGATCATGATGAGAATGAAGAATCTGATATTTCTTTCAAGGGTTATAAATGTTCCTATGAGGAGAAGCTAGAGGTGTTTTCTTCACATGAAGGATGCAACGATGTAAATGAGGATGAAGTCACTTGTTCACAAGTAAATGAACAAGTTTCACATGATGAATACTTGGAGTGTAGCTCGGGTTTGTTATCACTAGATCATATTGACTCAATGGATGATGATCACTTTGAAGATAAAAACTTGTGTGTTTAGTATGTTGAGCACTGTGCTAGAAATGGCAAAAATCTTGACGATGTTAACTATGATGCTAATGAATGTGCTCATGACTCTGCTACTCATGATTGTTTATATGAAGTAGATGTGGAAATGTTAGCTAAGCATGAAGAGGATGATGATGTACTCATGGATGAAATAAAGGTTTCATTATTAAATGATCAGAGTATACATCATGATAAAAAAGTGGATCTTGAATCAACATTATTACCCATTGATAATGTAAAACAATTTGATGAACTTTCAAATTATGTTGATATTGTAGAGATTTTGAGTCTATGTGTAAAGCAACCAAATAATGCAAACAATGGTAGATCTCATGATAGTGTATGTGAAATGGAGTTCTTGTTAGAGTAATAAGTTGTTTCACTTAATTAATTTAATCATATTGGTTAATTAATTAAGTCACTTATCACTTTAGTTACTTAAGCTAAACTTAACCACATTAATAATTAATTATTTATTAATTATTAAGGGTGCACACTAGGGTTTCCCTTTTAGGTTTCACTTTAGGGTTTCTTGATCTCCTTTTATAAGGATTGATCTCATTGTAATTATTAACGGGAGAATATCTGTAGCTTTCATATCTTCTTGAAATTTTTCTCTCTTTTGTAGCTTTTTCTTGTTGAAGATAATTTCATATATTTGTTTGCAGATCTCTTGTGTGGAAGGTGTCTTTGTTTGTGTTTGATCCTGTGGCTCATGGTTTTGTGCTTGTTTCACAATTCTAACAATTCTTTGCTAATGTTCCTTATCTTCACAATATGATTATGGACATGTTTTCATCCAATAAGGAAAGCATCCATGTGAAGGAAAACAAAGATGTTTGTTCAGGTGCTAGTGAAAAAAATTTAGATAACAATGAGTGTTTGGCACATAGGTCAAAATTCCTATCAACTGATAGTGCACATGAAAGTGTTTTTGTTGATACTGTTAATCATGAAAATAATGGCATTCAAAGTGATTCAGATGTTGGAAAATCTAATTTTCAAAACCTTCAAGCATTTGATGATGTGACTGAGTTGTGTTGCTTTGGTAAACTTACCTACAATGCAATTCAGTTGAAGGAGTTTCAAATGTGCAACCACTCTTTTCTCAACACACATGAGGATTGCACATTGTCCCTAAGGCATGATGTCTTTTTTGAGTCTGATCATTATGAAGGGGTTAGTGAATGTGAAAAGACTATCTTTTCATATAGTCTTGACTATTTTCCTCATATTCTATCACTTGCTACAAAATTAGAAAATAAAATGAATGGAAGTGATATGGCCTATGCCATCTGGTTACCATGAGACAACAAAGCTAAATTCATAAGTAGCTTGACACTAGTGTTCATAGGAATGTAGTTAGGAAAGCTTGGATTGAGGGAGATTAGTTCCTTCAAAAAATTGGTATTTGATAGAGGTAAACATGGGATTTTCTTTTCATTTGGTGGCCTGGGGGCCATCAACTGTGGTTTGAAAATTCAAAAAGACTATGTTTCCCAATAAATAAGGCACCTAGTTTTCTCTCCCATGATTCTGGGATCTCACCATGCCTATGAGAGGCATGTGTCCCCAACAGGAGCCACTAATGGAACCCCTCAAAAAAATCTTGGTTCCATTCTATAATTGTGCAAAATTTGGCTTGGACCCTCATTTATGGCTTAGGGTTGTGTTCCTTATAAAATTCTTAGCGTCATGTGATTTAAAATCCTCCAAAATTGGCCTATGAGCTCTTAAAAACCCTTGGTTGTCATATTATTGCATTGACTTGATATTCCAGGTCACTGATTGTTTAAGATATCACTTATGTCATCAAAGTCATTATTTTTACTAGTCACCTAATTTTATGTCTGTCAGTCACCTTGATCCTTTTCCAGCATTAAATTTTCCTATGGTTGAGGCTTAATTTTATAAAGATTTAAATCCTTAGCCTTCGTCCTTTATGGATCAAGTTCTCATCTACCTAGAGGTGGTCCCCTTATTAAAACTAACTTTTGCGGCATGTGCAGAATTAGGACTCCATATTGGTTGTTTGATCATCAGAATTTGATCACATCCATTCCCTGTGCGCCCACGTTGATTTACTCCTTATTTTATTCACACAAGTTGATGGGCTTCAACCACGTGTCTAACATATGGGTGAGCCTAGTATCTTTGGTGAAGGTAGCTGGCACCATTTAAAGAAGATCAAGAGTTGCATATTTGAGATGTGGCCAGATCTTGACCACTCCCCATGTGCTCGTGTTGGTTTATTTCATATTATTTTAAACACACGGGCTAGCAGGTGAGGCGAAACCTATCACTTATTGAGAAACCCACCACGCTCTAATGATGGTGATTTTTTCGTAAGGAAGGAGATCAATGGCCGATGGCGGGTGACATGGGTAAATATTGACCATTCCTTTCCATCCCATGAGGGCCCCACTTGTGTCCCATATTATTTAGTGGGCGTGCAGGAAAGTGCCACAGGAACTATTCCAAAGGACTTAGAAGGTTTCTGGTAAAGATAGAGGCTACTGGAGATATTGGTCAAGATTGTTCTAAGATAAAAAGGGACGCTAAATTACAACTAATTTGTGGGCACACATGTGAAATTTGTAAACTTTTTGGTGGCCATCAAATTTGTTAAGAGCTAGTACACATGGGAAGGTGAAATTCAAGTAAGGTAGGATATGAGTCGATATTCTGAAGATAAATCATGATCGCTCCCCATTATCTTACTATGATCAATTGCAAGAAAATTAATTCCCATAGGCGAGCGGGTAAATGTGACACGACAGGTTGGTTAAACACTAAGTGTATGGTTAATGAGAAAATTAAACTAATGCTTATGTACATGTTACATAGACTATGAATAATATATTCAATGGTTATCTTATTTTTTTCTGTTGGTTTCCAATAGATGTGCTATTTTATTCTTGCTTATCCATTCAATGAATGCATGTAAATGCTTGAATGTAATAGTAGGTTTGAAATAAATCTTGTGTGAGGATGCTAGTAAGAAGTAAATTATGGAAATGTCTGATGGGAGTATTGTAATGCTATATTTTCAAAGCTTTAGGCATTGTCAAATAAAAAAAATTGTTATCTAGTCATATGGGTATCTGGTTTGACTCCTTTCTATGAATATCGCACTAGTTTAGAAAACTAATCATACTCCAATTGTGGTGACTAATTCAATTTCTGATCACAAAATATAATCAAATCACTTATAAAGCTCTTTATGGGTTTGTGGGAATTTAATAAAATATCTTCTCTTGTTTAGGTTACTCACTGTCTTGAAAGTTAGCAAATCTTTAGGATTTTGTGTCTATCAAACATTTAAAGAGAATTATCTGTTCATCTTTTGTTTGATACTAATACACACTAGTATCTACAAACACATTGATTAGCATTACCCTCCTGGGTTTCACAGAGCCCGAAGTGAAGACCTAAAAGCCTTTACTTATGTGTTGGCCAATCCTTACCCTTACTAATAATTGTTCCTGGAAAGTTCATAAGTCTGTGGTGAGAATAAGTTTGGTTCTTAAAAAATAACCAACAACACCCAAGCTGGCAAATGAGTCCCACCCTAGATTTTTGAGGTAGGTTTTTAGGATTTTTGATGTTTTAGATGATTTTGTCAGCTTTTTAGTTGAAATAAGCCTAGAGATCCAAAATAATGGGTCTTAGGGGCCTATTAATGATGATTTTAAAGTGTAATTAATGCAAGGGTTCCATTATAGGTCCAAATTAAGTGTGAAATTACATTGCATTCAAGAGCATACAATTTTCTACACTACAATAATGCTTGTATATTTCTCTATTCAAGGTTTTACTTGATTTGATGCAGTATAGAGTGAGTTTCATTTATCAGTATGTAAGGGTTACCAGTTGTTTTGAGTTGAAGTATTTGAATGATGCAATATTGATGAAGTTTTTGATGAATCTCAAGTAGTTCATGATTTATTCTAGATTATGTTCAAGTGAATTCTATTGTCCAAAAGTTTCAAATCAAATTAAGGAAGTGTGTACTTAATGATTATGGTGTTTAACATAGGTATTGTCTAGCCTTTTGTTAACACTACTTGTGAGACTTGTAGAAGAATGTTGAGGTGTGTTGGGATCTATTTGGGTCCTAATTAAGGATATTTTTCAAGTCACCTTAGTTCCTATCCACCGCATGAATGTTTTGGTGCCGACCTATTTTGAATTTGTATGTATAATGGCTAGTTGCCGATATTGGAGAAGTTTTTTGAGGTTCATGTTGATATAAATAAGTGTGGTGATGTTGTAAGTTGGTGTATGGATGAAAAGTAAAGTAAGTAGATGTAAGATCAATACAAGTGAAGTGTGTGATGCGAATTTGAACAGAGCAATGCAAATTTTAGTGCTAGGATTCTTGAAGGTAGTGAGTTGAAGGCATTCAAAATCATTCAAGAAAGGCTACAAGATTGTTGGAGCATTGTGGTGGATTTCCTTGTTGCATTGAGAAATGTTCTCTATGTAAGATTCTTCTTCTATCTTCTTGTATTTCATTCTATGACACTAAGCCCTAACTATGATCCCTTTTGGATAGTGTGTCCTATTCTGGTAATGAGCTGTTGTATCAGTTTTCCAATTACTTATATTGTGAGCTAATCCTCACCATGGTTTTTCCCTCATTGGTTTTTCCATGTAAACTTGGTGTTCTCTTGTGTATGGTGTTGCTATTTCAATTTCTATTATGTGCATTCCATATTTAATCATACTAACATAATAAAAGTTAAATGAATGCATGTAGATTTGATTATTGTAGAGGGTTTCGAAGGTTTAATTTTCTATAACTGATTCAGCCCCCTCTCAGTTGTCTTGCTCATTTCAACAATTAGTATCAGAGAAAGGTTCCTTAGAGAAGAGCTCAACCACTTGAGGTAGATCCATGATGGAAAACAAGATTGTGGGTGTTGGCAAGAAGTTGAGTCCATTTTTTGGCCAAAAAGTTGAAGTGTTTTCCCTAACTTTTAGAATTTGTCACATTTGACCTTAAAATTTGAAGCACTTAGAGATGGGATCTTGAAAAATGTCACTGATCATAAAATTTAGTACTTAGAGTCTAGGTTCCAAATATGTAATTTATTTTAAAATAATACATAAATGATACAAATTGATTTTTAGTAGGTGTTTCTAAAAACCATTGTTTAAAAGTCACTTTTTTTTACTATACCATGCATGTGTACATCATCCATATTTTGACCTAAATAATAATATTTTTTTAAATCCTTTTGGAAAAATATTTGTAACACAATTAAGAACACTTTCCCTATTTTTTTTATTTTTTATTGAATATTTGTTTTTTTGTTAATTTTTATTGGCCATATTTGGTGTTTTGAAAAATTGTCATGTACGTCACACATAAGATTACCTAAACTTATCATTTTTTGATTTTTTTTTTTTAAATTGAAAATAATTGTTTGAAGTATACTTTCATAAAATTTGTTTTCCAAAAAATAATTTTATATAAAAGTTATTAAAATACTAGAAAGCCTTGATAATTCAAGTTTATGGACCTATTTCATCAAAAATCAATTGAAAGATAAAAAAAAAAATCCAATTGATTTTGTTTTTACATATTTAGTGTAACGCCCTACCACACAAACCACATAGGACACAACTACTACATTAACAGAATAAATTTTTTGTTTGAAAGAAAAAAATTATTTACATTAAACATAATTAAATAATTAAACAACATTAATATAAACCATATGCCAACAACCTAGTCCCATGGGGTAACATGGTGCACTACTTGAACAAAACCAATTAACTAAAATGATAAATGAAACCAAACTTAACAAATAATAGAAGTGTAAATAAACATAACCTAAATATAACATTCATACAACATGAAAAAGAAAAAGAATTAAAACATAAATAAAATATTACCTCATCCAACTTCTGAGTTCAAGGTTACATTCATGGAATATATTTCCACAGATACAACACAACATGAAAACAAAGTTACAATACAAAGCTACTTCCCTTATAACATTGGGAAGGGTATAACATAATACAAGAGTACAATAATGAAGAGTTGAATTCTTTAAAAGAACATTCTTCTTTGAGAAAAGCTCTAACAAATCTACAACTACATCTGCGCCATGATCACCGCCTAGGGACCCAATGGGTGCATTGCACATTTCCACCCGACCTTGTGAACCTGGAAGAACACCCCACATCCAAGGAGTTGATAAGAAAGAACACTCAACCACAAAATGAAAGAATAAAAGACTAACACCACATGACTCAACACCACGTAACCACATAAACAACAATGATAATAAACAACTCCAGAGGAAACAAGAACAAGGGAAAACAAAGGGCACAGTGGGAGAGTGTCATCACATGGCCTTACATGGATTCACCAGACTACCTATCATTAGGAGCCGCCTCCATCTATGGTTAATCAAACATCCTATCTCAAGGTGCTGCCCCATAGGGTGACTCATGTGGAGCCACCTACCTTTCATAGAGACAAGGTAGTGACCTTACCAACTAGGTCTTCCCACCCATCCTTAGCTTTTAAGAGCACTAACGACAGGGGTGAGGTGCATTTTTTTATCTTGTTATGAGTTAACTAACCCAACCCACTAGATACATTAATTAGGTTATCACTTATTTAAGGAAACTCTTTCAAGGGTGATCACTTGTACACTGGCCCCAAGAAGAGCCACTCTACCCTACGGTTACCCTAAAATCAAAGACAACCAACGGTTGTACATCAATCCTCAAGACATAAAGGCATTCTTTATAAAACATAACACACAAGGCATGACCATCTCGTGACTATCCAAGCATCAAAACCCATAACCTAGGAGGTACCACCAACAAAAATATTCATGAGGTAAAAGGATAGACAAAAAGGTGCAGCAAAAAATGTGGATACACACCCCATTTCCCTTAGCCCATGGAGGTACATAAATATCTACCTCGGAACTAAAATAACTCATTATGCCAAATCAAGTCATACTTTCAAACTATACAAAAATTCAACCTAAATTTAACATAAGACATATCAAATACGAATTTCCATCAGTCAAAGTCAAGCAAGATAAATCAATTCATGCAATTAAAGCAGCACATCATATAACCCCTTTATTTTTAATAAATAGGAAGTAAAGGGATAATCACATAAACCCCAGAATACACTGTACAAAGCAAATCACAATAACTGGTAATCACAAAGGCATCACTTCCACATTCTATATCAAAACATTTAAAGATGACCATGAAGACATTCACAACTCATAAAATCATAATGGAAAATGACGCAATATCGAAGAAGGGGTAAATCATGACTTCTATGATTAACATAAAATCTATTTTGTAAACATGCCTAAGCCATTAAAATTACTTTTCTATAATAATATTCTCCTAATTAGTCCTTTATCCACTATAAGTATGGCATAAATATAAACTAAGAGCTAGCAACTTTCTACCCTAGTGGGTTTCACATTAATGTCCTTTATTGATTATGAACGACCCTAAAACCACCTAATACTATAATGAATGAAAAACATAACAATTGTATAACAATACTAAATGTATATTTAGTTGGTCTGGAAGAATATACAACTTGATCACTTATCCTTGTTTAAGATAAAATGTAAACTAGACCTTAACCGGCAAGGGATTTCCTTATTAAGGTTCAATTACCTTGTTCTCCTAATGATAAGAGTGCATTTCCAATGATTAATGCTCTTGGGAAAGGTAACTATATCAATTATAAGGGGTATAACTATCATCTTATTATAACTAAGTCAACCACCTTTCCTTAAATATTTTCAACAATATGAGCTATCTAATTTTATCTATAATAATAATTTTACACAAATAACCTACTAATTATGAATCAATCAATATCACTACTGAACTCCCTTACTTAATCATCTATTGAAAACAATAATATACAAGGATGAAAGTATTCTTGCAATAACCACCTACAACTAAACAATCATTCCAATCAAGAAAATATTAAAATTGCTATAACACTGGAGTTATTTCAATTATTCAATTCACAAAATAGTTTCTCTAGCCAACTATTAGGTACTACAACAATAAACACTATTCACTAAAATATAAAATGATAGATAACACATGAAACTTTACACACTAAATAATTCTAAAAGAAAGTATATTCAATAATCAAATCCACTACTCATGTTTATAACCAAAGACAAGACTCTTACAAATGATAATTATTCCAATTTAGACCAATACAAAATTAACACAGACAAACCTATTGAATAACAAATCACAATTTCATCATTTAAAATTTATTCTAAATGATAAAGTTCATGAAATATCTCTAATTAAATCCATGGAAATAATCTATTACTGAACATTAAATCTTTAAGTTCTAATCTACGAAAATATTCAATTAAATATTTCAAATCTAACCTATGGTAACAATCAATTTCCAACATTAAATATCTTACCAAATTAATTCTACCAAAATTCAAAATTCTATGTTTCATTACTTGTTAAAAATTCAAAATTAAAGAATGGCAACTAAAATTTCCATGATTACTTAAACACAAAATAAAATTTGAAATTAAAACATTAAACTAAAACTATTAAAACCATTATAAATCAAATAATTTTCTTTTTTTGTAACAATATCTATTCTCTATTTTTTTTAAATTCTTTTTCCAAACAGATTATTCTACAAATGTGATTTTTCTAAGATTGAGAAAATCTTTTTTTTTTTTTTAAATCATTTCTAAATAAATACCATAGTTAATAAAATAATTATTAAGTTTAGAATCTACTTACAATAAATTGTTTTCTAACTTCTATTCTTTCACTTCTAATTATAGATTAACTAAAAATGATAATTTGAATCAGAATTTAAACAATATAGATTTTCTCATCATATTTAATTTTTTTTGAATTATTATTCTTCCTCATTACAATAAAATATTCTCATTTCACGTATATATACTATATGCATACATACATTTATATATAAATATATATAAATATATATATATATATACACACACACATATATACATATATGTGTTTATACCAAAATAAAAGAATATTAAATCTTCTAATTACTACTACAAAAATAAAAACATAGTATAATACTAAATATCTCCCAGAATACACACACACACACACACACACATATATACATGTTGTTTACACAATCCGGTGCCCTGTAAGTTCTGTGTGGTGCAAATTTTTATGTTTTTGGGATATATATATATATCCCAAAAACATAAAAATTCGCACCACACAGAACTTACACGGGTAGCCAATAAAGGGGCACCAAATTGTGTAAAAATCCGACCGACCTCCAAACATGGGGGTAGTGTTCCACACATTTGTGGAGGGGGTACGGTGGGGTATAAGCTCTCCACCAAAACAAAGAAAACTACTGATGCTAAGAGAAACACAGACCCTAGTAAAAAGAATTAACCGAGTACAAAAGAAATTATGCCATACATTTGAATGCCCCAATAAATTTAACAAATACAAATATATATATCTATTTATATATATATTGAAACATATGCATCTAAATGGGAAGAATTGGGCATAGCCCAATCCACAAAATCTTTCAGATAGAATGAAACAAATTGGGGAAATGCAAGGAAAGCAATAGAGGATGTTTGACAAAGACAATTTATAGAGGATCTTGGTTGAGTAGACTACAATGGACAGAAGGAAACGAAAATTTGATTATTCTCAACTAGAATTCAATATGAAATATATAGGGAAAGAAATGAACAGAAGGAGAAAGCTATAGGTTGATATACATTTACAAATACTTGGATTTCACAAACAAAAATTCCAAAATTCACAGTAATCATAAAGAAATCTTAATTTTTTTAATTTTTTTTGGAAATCCTTTTCTTTTTAAAACTAAAAATTTACAGAGATCTTTTCACAGATTTTAAAAATACTTGGAGTCCTTCGCTTAATTTGATTTGAGGACGAAGTGTCATGTTGAGTGTATCCATCCAGCCATAACCTTTAGCAATCTAGAGATAAGAAACCCCAACAAAACAATTTCGAGAATAGTGCCCAACATAAAACTAAAATCTAAATTCCTCTAAATAGAAATTCGAAGAAAAATAAAGAGGATTTAATTCTTAGAAAAATTTCACCATTTTCGAGTTGCAGAGAGAAAATTCATTTTTTTCTTTTCCTCCTTGCTTTTTTGAAAAAGCACTATTTAGATATAAATTTTAAAGAAAAGCAAAAATCAGAACTTGCTATGAATTTACTAACATATTTTCCCATGCAAATGCCACTTGCCACAATTTCCTTCCTATTTCTTATTTTGAAAAAAGCATTTTCCTCAATTAACTAACACTATTTTATGCAACCATTTAATATTTAAATCCTTTTAAATAAAAGTTGACTTTCGAAAAACAATCAAATAACATTAAAATAAATAAAACAAAATTTAACTTAGCCACCTTTAAAATTAAAATGTAATATTAAATTACTATTTAATAATAATATCACTCACACTAATAATTTTTGTGAATTAATTTTAAATAACCAATAAAATAAATTATTAACTTCTATTGATTTAAATTAAATGATAATTCACATTTCACAATAATAATAAATGCTATTGCACACTATTATTTTCCAAAAGAATTGATATCATTTTCAACATTGAACATTTAGTTACTTAATATTTCACACCATAGGATAGTATTTAAATTAAAATAATAATACGCTAGTCAAAGCCATAAACACAACTTTTGCAACATTATAAAACTCATGAAAGTAAATCACTTAAATTAAAATCATATCCATACAGACGAAGTACAGATAATACATGAACAATCACTGGACCAACCATTGACACAGACGAGGGTACTTTCTTATCCACTCCCTAACCACATCAAACCATTGGGTATGTAGGGAATGCTCATACCTGACAATGTGGGTGGAGTCAGCACCCGGTACTTGCATTCTTGCATAACACCAAATGTCGAACAACATATACATATGCACATAACTCATAATCAAACACATTGTGAAAGAGAGTTGTGGTGAGGTAGGGCGCTCATGGATGAGCAATGCCACCTTGTCTCCTTCACCCGAATCAAATACAGTAATCAAAATCTAAATATCACATCATCATAACATAAGTATCCCACACATTTAAGTCCAACTATCAAAAGAAAATAAACATAACTGTTTTCCACGCCAAACACATGGCAAAAAATATGTCTAACAGAGTATCCAGTAAGCATCAAACATAATAAAAAACCACACAAAATCAAAACACACACAAAGCAGTATCAAAAGTATAAGTAACATGATAGGCACTACATCTTGGCCCCCCTAGAACTCGACTTACTCCTAGAAGTCGCAAGATTAGGTAAACATACATAGTTACGAACCACATCATAAGGCAATAGCTACTGATTAGCATAACAAGCATAATCATGAACCATGATATACACGCAATCAAAATTATCCAACACAATACTAATTCCATAAATCCAACGTATCATAAACATCAATTCATAATGTCATGATCATCAAAATCAAATGAAATGTCATCTAACACCATCTAGAATTGTGAAACAACCAACTATAAGGTCTCAAAGCATAAAACATATTATAATAAGTATCAAAGTTTCATAATCATAACATAGAATAAAGTAGCAAACCAGCTAAGTAATAGAGAAGGTTCAACATACCTCTAAGAACTATTGAGCTACTCACTGCCCGAAAGAGGACAATCCTCCAAGTCCTCATCTGAGTCCACCACCATAATAATGGAAGTAGAAGGTTGAGCATGAAGGCTCTCCTTCTCTTCCTTATAAAGTAGGGGAGCGTTAGGTCTTCACCCCAATGGCCACTCTCAAAACATGAAGGGCTTCTTCCCTTTCATTGTGTGCTTTGGCTCATCTACCTTTTTCCATTTTTCTATCTTGAGTAGTGAGAGGGCCTGAGCTAGGGTCTCATCATCCAGGATGCAAGGTGGGGCTACTAATGTATGTTTCTCTTTGATAACCACACCTTTTTTGGCAGCCTTTCTTGCCTTTCCTTTCTCCTTTATAGACTTTGACCCTCCCATCCCTACACATAAATAGGGGTAAACATTAGACTCAACAAATTTTAAATCACAACTAATCCTAGCTTAAAATACCTTTACACACTACACCAATGTCCATAATGCATTCTGCAGTAGGAAGGATATCGGTGCATTGCACACTACACCAAGGGTCCTATCCTTTCCACTCATTTTTGCACCATTGGACCAACAATGCCTAAAGACAATATCTGGGAGACAAGCGAGACCCACCAAAAAAGGAAAAACATAACTCAAGAGTACAACACCTAGGTCAACGTAATGGGCTCACACTTATCTAGAGTGCCCAGTGTATGAACCTAGGCTCTGATACCATGTTGTAATGCCCCGCCACACAAATCCCATAGGACAAAACTACTACATTAACAAATTTTATTTTATTTTGAAAGAAGAACATCAATTACATTAAACAAAATTAATATAAACCATATGAAAACAACCTAGTCCCATGGGATAACATGGTGCACTACTTGAACAAACCCAACTAACTAAAATGATAAACGAAACCAAACTTAATGAATAATATAAGCGTAAATAAACATAACATAAATATAACATTCATAAAACATGAACAAGATAGATAATTAAAACATAAATAACATATTACCACATCCAACTTCTAAGTTCTAGGCTACATTCATGAAATATATTTCCACAGATACAACACAATGTGAAAAAAAAGTTACAATACAAAGCTACTTCCCTTATAACATTGGGAAGGGTATAACATAATACAAGAGTACAATAATGAAGAGTTGAATTCTTTAAAAGCACAATCTTCTCCGAGTGAATCTTTGAAAAATTTGCAACTGCATCTATACCACAATCACCACCTAGGGACCCAATGGATGCATTGCACATTTCCACCTGACCTTGTGAACCTGAAGGAACACACCTGGTGCAAGGAGTCGATAAGAAAGAACCCTCAGCAACAAAATAAAATCATAAAGGAATAACACCACATGACTCAAGACCATGTAACCACATAAACAACAACGATAATAAACAACTCTAGAGGCAACAAGAACAAGGAAAAGCAAAGGGAACAGTGGGAGAGTTTTATCACATTGCCTTACATGGATTCACTAGCCTACCTATCATTAGGAGCTGCCTCCATCTATGGTTAACCAGACATCCTATCTCAAGGTGCCGCCCCATAGGTTGAATCATGCAGAACCACTTACCTTTCGCGGAGACAAGGTAGTGACCTTACCAACCAAGTCTTCCCACCCATCCTTAGCCTTTGAGAGCACTAACGACAAGGGTGAGGTGCATATTTTTATCTTGTACGAGTTAACTAACCCAACCCACTAGATACATTAATTAGGTTATCACTTATTTAAGGAAACTCTTTCAAGGGTGACCACTTGTACACTGGCCCCAAGAAGATCCACTCTCCCCTATGGTTACCCTAAAATCAAAGACAAGCAATGGGTGTACCTCAATCCTCAATACATAAAGGCATTCTTTATAAAACATAACACATGAGGCATGACCATCTCATGACTATCCAAGCATCAAAACCCATAAACTAGGAGGTACCACCCACACAAATATTCATGAGGTAGAAAGATAGACAAAAAGGTGCAACAACAAATGTGCACTCACACACCATTTCCCCTAGCCCCTCGAGGTACATAAATATCTACCCCGAAACCAAAATAACACATTATGCCAAATCAAGTAATACTTTCAAACTATACAAAAATTCAACCTAAATTAAACATAAGACATATCAAATACGAATTTCCATCACTCAAAATCAAGCAAGATAAATCAACTCATGCAATTAAAACTACACATCATATAACCCCTTTATTTTGAATAAATAGGAAGTTAAGGGATAATCACATAAACCCCAGAATACACTATACAAAGCAAATCACAATAACTTGTAATTACAAAGGCATCACTTTCACATTCTATATCAAAACATTGAAACATGACCATGAAGATATTGACAACTCATAAAATCATAATGGAAAATGACGCAATATCGAATAAGCGGTAAATCATGACTTCTATGATTAGCATAAAATCTATTTTGTAAACATGCCTAAGCCATTAAAATTACTTTTCTATAATAATATTCTCCTAATTAGTCCTTTATCCACTATAAGTATGGCATAAAGATAAACTAAGAGTTACCAACTTTCTACCCTAGTGGGTTTCACATTAATGTCCTTTACCAATTATGAATGACCCTAAAACCACCTAATACTATAATGAATGCAAAACATAACAATTGTATAACAATACTAGATGTATATTTAGTTGATTTGGAAGAATCTACAACTTAATCACTTATCCTTGTTTAAGAGAAAATGTAAACTAGACCTTAACTGATAAGGGATTTCCTTATTAAGGTTCAATTACCCTGTTCTCCTAACTATAAGAGTACATTTCCAATTATTAATACTCTTGGGAAAGGTAACTATATCAATTATAAAGGGCATAACAATCACCTTATTATAACTAAGTCAACCATCTTTCCTTAAATCTTTTCAACAATATGAGCTATCTAATTTTATCTATAATAATAATTTTACACAAATAACCTACTAATTATGAATCAATCAATATCGCTACTGAACTCCCTTACTTAATCGTCTAATGAAAACAATAATATACAAGGACGAAAGTATTCTTGCAATAACCACCTACAACTAAACAATCATTCCAATCAAGAAAATATAAAAAATGCTACAACATTGGAGTTATTTCAATTATTCAATTCACAAAATAGTTTCTCTAGCCAACTATTAGGTACTACAACAATAAACACTATTCATTGAAATATAAAATGATAGATAACACATGGAACTTTACACACTAAATAATTCTAAAAGAAAGTATATTCAATAATCAAATCCACTACTCATGTTTATAACAAAAGACAAAACTCTTACAAATGATACTTATTCCAATTTAGACCAATACAAAATTAACATAGACAAACCTATTGCATAAAAAATCACAATTCCATAATTTAAAATCTATTCTAAATCATAAAGTTCATGAAATATCTCTAATTAAATCCATGGAAATAATCTATTACCTAACATTAAATCTTTAAGTTTTGATCTGTGAAAATATTCAATTAGATATTTCAAATCTAACCTATGGTAACAATCAATTTCCAACATTAAATATCTTACCAAATTAATTCTACCAAAGTTTGAAATTCTAAGTTTCATTACTTGTTGAAAATTCAAAATTAAAGAATGGCAACTAAAATTTCTATGATTACTTAAACACAAAATAAATTTTGAAATTAAAACATGAAACTAAAACAATTAATACCATTATAAGTCAAATATACATATTTTTTGTAACAATATCTATTCTTTTTTTTTTTTTAATTCTTTTTCCAAACAGATTATTCTACAAATCTAATTTTTCTAAGATTGAGAAAATCTACTTTAAAAAAATAAAAATCAAATCATTTCTAAACAAAAACTAGATTTAATAAAATAATTATTAAGTTCAGAATCCACTTACGATAAATTGTTTTCTAACTTCTATTCTTTCATTTCTAATTATAGATTAACTAAAAATGATAATTTGAATCAAAATTTAAACAATATAAATTTGGTCATTATATTTAATTTTTTCCGAATTATTATTCTTCCTAATTACAATAAAATATTCTCATTTCACGTATATATACTATATGCATACATACATGTATATATATATACACACAGACATATACATATATGTGTATATACCAAAATAAAAGAATATTAAATCTTCTAATTACTACTATAAAAATAAAAACACAGTATAATACTGAATATCACCTAGAATTTATACACATACATATATATATATATTAATGCTGCCAAAATTTTAATTTTAAAACTGCCACATAAAATTATATCCCAAAAACATAAAAATTTGCACCACATAGAACTTACATGGGTAGCCAATAGAGGGGTGCCAGACTGTGTAAACAACCAACTGACCTCCAAATGTGGGGGTAGCACTGCCTTTGGCAGTGCTCCCTCCACATATTTGTGCAGGGTGTTGCCATTGGCAATGCTCCCTCCATGAATGGGAGGGGTATAGTGGCGGTAGGCTCCCCACCAAAACAAAGAAAACCATCGACGCCAAGAGAAATACAGATCCCTGGTAAAAAAAATTAACCAAGTACATAAGAAATTTCACCATGCATTTGAATGCCCCAATAAATTTAACAAATATGTATATATATATATACAAAATAAAAGAATATTAAATCTTCTAATTACTACTATAAAAATAAAAACACAGTATAATACTGAATATCACCTAGACTTTATACACATACATATATATATATATTAATGCTGCCAAAATTTTAATTTTAAAACTGCCACATAAAATTATATCCCAAAAACATAAAAATTTGCACCACATAGAACTTACATGGGTAGCCAATAGAGGGGTGCCAGACTGTGTAAACAACCAACTGACCTCCAAATGTGGGGGTAGCACTACCTTTGGTAGTGCTCCCTCCACATATTTGTGCAGGGTGTTGCCATTGGCAATGCTCCCTCCATGAATGGGAGGGGTATAGTGGTGGTAGGCTCCCCACCAAAACAAAGAAAACCATCAACGCCAAGAGAAATATAGATCCCTGGTAAAAAAAATTAACCAGGTACATAAGAAATTTTGCCATACATTTTGAATGCCCCAATAAATTTAACAAATATGTATATATATATATATATATATATATATATATATATATATATATATATATATATATATATATATATATTGAAACATATGCATCTAAACAGGAAGAATTGGGCATAGCCCAATGCATGAAATATTTCAGATAGAATGAAACAAATTGGGGAAATGCAAGGAAAGCAAGAGAGGATCTCTAACAAAGACAATTTACAGAGGATCTTGGCTGAGAAGATTACAATGGATAGAAGGAAACAAAAATTCAATTATTCTCAACTATAATCCAATATAAAATACATAGGGTAGGAAACGAATGGAAGGAGAAAGCTATAGGCCGATATACATTTATAGAGAATTGGATTTCACAAACAAAAATTACAAAATTCACAGTAATCATAAAGAAATCTTAATTTTTTGGAAATCCTTTTCTTTTTAAAACTAAAAATTTATAGAGATCTTTTCACAAATTTTAAAAATACCTAGAGTCCTTAGCTTAATTTGATTCGAGGATGAAGTGTCACATTGAGTGTATCCAACCAGCCACAACCTTCAGTAATCCAAAGATATGAAACCCCAACAAAACAATTTCAAGAACAATTCCCAACATAAAACTAAGATCTAAATTCCTCTAAACAAAAATTTGAAGAAAAACACAAATGATTTAATTCTTAGAAAAATTTCATCATTTTCGAGTTGCAGACAAAAAATTCATTTTTTTTTCTTTTTCTTCTTGCTTTTTCAAAAATGCACTATTTGGATATAGATTTTAAATAAAAGAAAAAATCAGAACTTGCCATGAATTTATTGACATATTTTCCCTTGCAAATACCACTTGCCACAATTTTCTTCTCATTTCTTATTTCAAAAAAAGCATTTTGCTCAATTAACTAACACTATTTTATGCAACCATTTAATATTTAATTCCTTTTAAATAAAAGTTGACTTTCGAAAAACAATCAAATAACATTAAAACAAATAAAACAACATTTAACTTAGCCACCTTTAAAATTAAAATGTAATATTAAATTACTATTTAATAATAATATCAATCACACTAATAATTTTTGTGAATTAATTGTAAATAACCAACAAAATAAATTATTAACTTCTCTTGATTTAAATTAAATGACAATTCAAATTTCACAATAATAATAAAGGCTAATGCACACTATTATTTCCCAAAAGAATTGATACCATTTTCAACATTGAACATTTAGTTACTTAATATTTCACACCATAAGATAGTATTTAAATTAAAATAATAATACATTAGTCAAAGCCATAAACACAACTTTTGCAACATTATAAAACTCATGAAAGTAAATCACTTAAATTAAAATCATACCCATACAAACAAAGTATAGATAAGACATGAACAATCAATAGACAAACCACTAACATAGACGGGGGTACTTTCTTATCCACTCTCTAACCACATCAAACCATTGGGTATGTAGGGCGCGCTTAGACCTGACAATGCGAGTGGAGTCAGCACTCGGTACCTACATGACACCAAAATTTGAACAACATATACATATGCATATAACTCATAATCAAACACATTGTGAAAGAGAGTTGCGGTGAGGCAGGGCGCTCATGGATGAGCGATGCCACCCTGTCTCCTTCACCCAAATCAAATATAGTAATCAAAATATAAATATCACATCATCAATATAAAACACTCAGTAACATCATCATAACATAAGTATCCCACACATAAGTTCAAATATCAGAAGCAAATAAACATAAATGTCTACCACGCCAAACACATGGCGTAAAAGATGTCTAATAGAGTATCCAGTAAGCATCAAACATAATCAGAAACCACACAGAATCAAAACACACATGAAAAGTAGTATCCAGTAACATGAGAGGCACTACATTTAGAATCTACACAATCTCATCTAAAATGGGTTTTAATTTAATAAAATAATTCTTGAAAGAAGCCCATCAACCATATTGATTTAGTTAGTTTTTTCTCTCGATATTGTCATGACCTTGTACTTGTAGGTCTAAGGCTAAGGGTTGGATTACCATGCATTTTCTAAGCATAAATCCAAATGAGAAACATGGATTGTGATTTTAAAGCCTTTTGAAATGAGTTCCCACTTTAAAATTGGTACCTATTCTAAAAAATGAATGACTACCTATTTTAAAGCTAAAAAATGACACTTCCACTAGAAGTGGACTCAACTTCTTGCACTTACCCTTGTTTTGGAATATCCTAGATTAAATGGCTTAGATTGTGCATTTTGGATGACAAATATGGAAGGGTATCTGTCTACTCAGGGATATAAGATTGAGAAGGATTATTAGACTGCATACACTCCACCTTCGAATGGTCCAAGTACAAGTGAAAAAATCAAGGCCCGTGAGATCAATGCTAAGGAAAGACTCATTATTGTGAATAGTCATTCAAATACTAAATTAGTTAAAGTTGAAAGGAATAATTTTGTTTGGGACTTCTATGCTTAGGATATAGAATAACAAACTTCAAACACTCTCATTCATGGAAAACTCTAGAGAACTCAATCTAATGAAGAAAGGGGAAAGAGATATGAAAATAGGGCTATCCTAGGGGCTGATTGTAAACTAGTGAGAGGTTCACCACCAAGCTATGGCCTAGAAAGACAAACACAATGTAAGATATAATGATTGAACTCAAGGATGCATAAAAATTCACTAAATGATCTATAAATGCATGTAAATCAAAACAACAAACTAGAAAAGTACAAAGGAGCACTTGGAAAAATGAGAGAGATTGAATGGAGATTTGAAATGCTAAATGACCTAAAATTTAGGCCTACTAGGACTCATACACCAGTTTGGGCATATCAGTTCAAGACTATGGTTTTTGGACCAAAATAGGAATTTGACTATGTTTGATCTAAGGCCACTAAAATTTGGAAAAGTCATTGAAATGGGACTCATATGCCACAAGTGGTGTATTAGTCCCAATATCTTTTTTTAGAGGGTTAAGGCCTAATTCTACTCTCCTATATTTGCTCTTCCTGTTCCACTTCATTTTTGAATCTAAATCTCTAATTTCGGACCTGTAGAAGACTTTTCATGAGTATGGAAACATTACAAATGAGGGAACAACTCCAAAAACTTTCTCCAAGATTTTAATCTACTCTTCAAGGGATCTTCAAGCTCCAAGACACCTAGATCTACAATCACACATGTAAAGAGAAGAAAAATTTGTTTATTTGTTAGTAAATGGGGGTTTCCCTTGGTCAAACCCCTTTGAGGTAATTAAACCAAATGATGAGATAATGAAATAAGGACATGAAAAATAAAACATACGACATGAAACATGAACATAATGATACCTTGAATGATGTCTTGTAAATTAACAACCTAACATGAAGTGCCCATGAAGGATGTGGATCTAGATAAGTGTAGAACCATGCTTGATCATGTATCTTGAATGCATCACAATATTAGCTCACCAACATGCTTGATGCTTGATAACCTTGACATGATGATGTAGCTTGAATTACTACAACAATTGATGAAGAATTCTCCCTTCAATTCCTTAGAAATTATCTTGAATTCTCTCTTGATGATCTTGTAAAGTATTGGAATGCTTAACTCTTGAGTACTTGACTTGATATATGTGAATGCTTAATGAAATGATGATTTAGACCTTATTTATATAAGAAATCCATCTAATATCTTGTTAGTTTGATCCAATAGGATAACATTCATGAAATTTGAAATTAAAACCTAGATTTCTTGCTCAAAAACCTAAAAAATAGGCCAAATCAGACTCATATGCCATCTGTGGCGTATGGGTCCCATAGGGGGTTTTTGGAGAGAGAAAGTGTCAAGGTGTTGAGAAATTAAGTTTATTTGATGATATTGTTAGGATTTAGGTTGAAATATGCATTGGGATACACAATATAGGGTCTTAGGGGCCTATTAATAATGATATTAAGGTCATAAATGCGAGAGGGCCCAAAAATCAAAGTGAAAGTGTAAATAAATACACTTTAGAACAATAAATTAGGTCTATTTAGCTAAAAAGGGCCCCTAATCCAATATGAAAGTGTTCAACACATTACAACACTAGATTAGGTCCATTTAATTTATAAGCATCCTAAATTTAATTTGAAGTAAATAAATACACTTCACAACACTAAGTTAAGGAAAATATAGGTTTATTTAGCTTTAAAAGGGCCCACAACCTAGTGTGGATGTGTAAAACACACAACACTAGATCAAGGTGATATTAAGTCCAATTTATCATTAATTATTCCTAGATTAAATGTGAAAATGTAAACGATGATATTTTTTGACACTACATTTAGCCCCCTCTTTAGTGATAGGATGAACCTACTTCAAACTCACACTAAAGTAGACATTCAAGAGGGGTGCAATTGTACCGATGTGGATGGTCTAGTATAACAAAGATCAAAGAGGTGGTCAAGCCCCTAGGATCCAAGTTCCTATGTCAAACTAACATAAGCACAAAAAGGACACACACAAAGTGTATGATATGTAGCAAAACAAGATACATGAAAAATAAATATCAATAACTAAAAGAAATAAAAACAAAAACAAGAAAATATAAAGAGAGGTGGATCAAGCCTCGATCATTTTTCCAACATGATTTGGATCAGATCTAAGTTGTTTGTCCAAAAATGCACACTCACTCTAAGGCAATAGTACTTCAGGCTATTCGCTGGGTGAGTATCCAAAGGTGGCTTAGTGAGAAAGTCATGCCTCTATATTGGCTTCTCACCATATAATAAGAAATTCATGCTCACACTTCTAATCATACGTTAACCATACCAAAGCTATACCTCCTAATAACTTTGACAAGTTTCCACAAAACAATGAACTTTGAGCTTCATTAGACAAGCAAAGATTTGTATGCTTGACACTCATGAATGAACATGATGGAACCATAGGCAAGCAAAGTGTGTTATGCAAGATACCCATATAATGATTACTATAAATGCGAAATAGTGTAAAGTACATTCAAAGTGATTTTTCTTAGTTCATGTAAGGTCTCTTCTTAGGGAACATTGTGCCTAATGTATTCAAGAGAGGAAAAATCAAAGAAATATCATGCTCTTGAAGGAAATCAAGCCCAATGACACCACCAAGAAAAGGATGCATGACAAGAAGAAATAAAATCGTACAATGAAACATGAGTGTTGGTGTATGCCCCCACTTTAAAGTGGTTGCTAACACCATTATTGTGAGAAATTTCTTTAAAGTAGAAGAATACATGAGAGCTTATTCAAACATACCTATGCCAAGTCAAATGTTTCCAATAAGCCACATCATGAATAAGTATGTCACATGCAAGCCAACTTAAGGAATTTCATCCACATCTGAAGCTTCCTCTTATATGTACATGAAAGGTGGTCAAAAATCCAAAAGAGACAACAAAAAGTTACATATGAGGATAGGGCTACCTAAACCCTTTCCCCCACTTAGTGCAGGACAAGGATGAGCCAAAATGAGAAGAAGAACTAGGTACCTCAACATAAGGAAGAGTACCACAATCCTTAAGATGTTGAATTTTGTTACTCAAAGCCTTACATTCATTAGTAGAATGACCATGAACTCTATTATCTACACAAAATAAATTCTTGTAGTCAAATTTATTTCATGTTCTTGGAGGGAGAGATATCAAAAAATCTCGTAAGAGTCTTGACAAGATACCCTATTAATCAATAGTAGGGGATGTTTCTTTATTTTGTGACAAAGATATCTCTTGCTTGGTATAGGATGTCATATTTACACAAGACTCTTTAGATTGTGAGATTTTGTTCTCTCCTTTACATAAGAGTATAAAATCTAACGAGTTCAAATCATTAGTGTTTTACATGATGACATTAACATTAAGTGAGGATATCCTTGTTTCTTTCATTTCATTCAAAGGATAATAATAAAGACCAATAGTGTGTTGGAAACAAGCAACACTGAGAGGGGGGGTGAATCAGTGTTGTGCCAAAATTCAACTTAATTATTTTTTCATTTAACTTGCTTAATCATTCAACAAAAGAAACAAAAGAAAGTAATCACAACACCATAACACCAGAATTTTTATGTGGAAACCCTGTTAGGGGAAAAACCACGTGGATGTTCAATTCACAATATAGTTTGAGTATACCCAAAATGAAAAGTACAAAGTAGGAATGCACTTGCATTTAGGCTCATTTCCTAGAGCTCACTACTCAAAAGGGATGGGATCACTTCCCTACAATGATTTGGAATAGATCCAAAAGAATGAATTGATGAAATAGCATAAATAATGCATGATTATAGTTCCAATTAATCTTTGTAAATAATCTCTGGTTCTTTTGACTGATTCAATAATTTTGCTCTGCTCTGCACAAAAAAACACACTACAAAAATCTTAATGCACAAGTGAAATTGTGCATAATCACCTAATCACTTTTCCTGATGATCGTAACACACCACCACACTTCCCTTTTCCATATATCAAATGATATATCAAATCTCTTATATATATCCGCATCTAGAGATCAAGTCGCTATAGGTCAACCTTAATAAAACTTGGAAACATTATCAACTGTCGGCCCAAAACATGAACAATTTTGATGCGCACCCAAACAAGTTGGCTAGAATAAAGATGGGACCCATAATTAAATATTTGAACATAAATTTTTTTTAAATAATTTCACTGTACACATCCACAACATGCCACATTCATTGAGTCAGCTACAATGAGCAAGTAGATAGAAAAAATCCTACTGGACCTCCAAGCTTGTACTACAACTAATACAACACCACAAAATTTATAATAAGATAATATACATGCTTAGAAAGCAATCCCAGGGGTCCACAACACAAAACGATGATTCGGTGAAGTAGACAGATTAATTGACTGATCAGATGCCCTGTTCTTCAAATATTTTGCCAGTAACACAATATTTCACTTTATCTACTAGTATGACTAGATATAGATCTGTGGACAATGAAGATGACTTTAGTTGCCATCAATGACAACACTGGAAGCCATATTCCAACAATCTCCCCCTTTGGCATTGATGGAAACACTTAGTGAAAAATGACTAAGTGTCGAAACTAGTAAGTGCACTGCCAAAATTCAAAATACTGCTCCCCCTAAGAATGTCAAGGCATTTTTCACTGCACTGCCCCCCCCTTTGACATCAATGAAAAAATTGGGGAATCCAAAATTGCAAAACTATTGAGACTTACAAAAAATTGAAGACATCTGCAAAGTCATTCTTCAGTCCACTTAAGTTTGATTCCTAGACATTTCTCAAACTCTCCAAAATGGTTATATGACCACAAAGTAGATATGACAAAGTTTTTGCTGCTTCGAGACTTACTAGATTAGGAGTGGTCATAGCATCTTTAGCTTCCTTCAAAGCATTCACCATTATCTCAATATTTGGACTTATTAGTCCCCTAAGCTCACATACTCTGCCAATAATCCTTTCATTTTCAAGTTCCAGACTCTTTATTTGGTTGAGAAAATACATTACCTGACTTTCTTGATTACAAACACTACTGGCTAATGGATCAAAAGTGTTGGAAATAGTGACCAATTGTTGTTCAATGTCTTTCACCTTCCTCTCATTTGCTTCAGTAAATTTTGACAATACCAAGCAAGATTTGTACACTTTTCCTCCTTTAGACATAGTACCTTGAATATTTTTTATGCAAGTCCCTAACAGGGCTTTGTCTTTGTCAATTAGTTCATTTAGGCTACCAACTCTCTTCTCCCATAACTCCTTTTTCACTTTAACCAAAGCTGATTTCTCAAAATATTCAAATTGAGAATCTACATAATTTATTAGCTTCTTTAACTCACTAGAGGAGGAACCTGATGGGTCCACAACATAAATAGGTATTATTTTGAACTGTAAAACTCCAGATGCAATCTTTAGTAGTTCACTGTCCTCTATGTGAGATTTCAATATCCTCTCACTGGCTTTGGCTTGAGCAATTTTAGCGACCTTCATCATCTGAATTGGAGACATAGTGAATAGGTTAATTGAGCTTTCCTTTAACTTAGGATTTGACTCATCCTATTGCTCCAATAGAGATTCCTTTACTTCCTCTATTTTGATTTCTTGATCCTTTTCTTTTTCAACCTTGGATTTTGCTTCAGGATTGACTTTAGGTATTTCAGCTTCTTTAGTATGTGCCTTTTTTTCTTCAGCTGATACCTCAACAAGGACCTTAGTTACAATAGGTGTCTCTGTATTTTCCACATTAGGAGAAGTCAGAATATCCTCAAATTCTGGAGGATCAGACTCATTCATGTTCTCCTCATTCACATTCTCTTCTTCTAATTCATTCACTTCCTCATTTCCTTGAATATTTTTAGTATTGTTTTCCTCAATGTTAATCTTATCCCTTGACAAAAATTCTTCTAGAATTTCCTTAGTTTCACTGACAACAACATCAGTTTCACCAATCATGAGTTTATTTATTCTTTTTTCGCTCTTAAATTCCCTTTTAGCTTTTTTGAGGAATACATCCATTTCTTCAATTTCCATTTCCACGCACAAATCAGCTAGGAGTCTCTTCCTCAAATTTTCTTCTTCTGATAAGGAACTTGACCTCCTAGACTCCAAAGCATTATATGGACTTATACGCAAACCAGACATGATTTCAACAAGAGCTTTACTAAAAAAATTCATATGCTTTATTGTTTCTTCTTCAAGATTTCTCTTACCAAATTCATCAAAGGTCTCATACCAATCACAGAGTGGCTTGAGATTTCCATCTTTCACTATTGGATTCTCAACTTCCTCAACAGACATACTAGACCTGTCAATTTTGGCCTTTCTCTTTGCTTCTTCTCCTTTGCCAGAAGATTTTGTCTTATTCAATTTGACATCCTATGTACCAGTAGCTTTTATCTCCCTTACTACTTCTTCTGAATCAATTTCTTCCTCTTCATCTACAAACACAACTTTGTAAGCTCTTATGCTTTTATTCTTCTATCTTTTTCTGGAAGCCTCAGCTTGATTTGACTGAGCTGCAAAGGAACTTCTAGTGTGAGCAGGAGATGTTCCCGGACCAACTGATTCTACCTTTTCTTTCTCCTTAGCTACTTCATATTCTTCTCTTTGCCTCGTCACTTCTTTTATTTTATGTACAAGGATGCCAAAAAGTATTTAAAAGAGCTTTTGTCTCTTTTCTTACCCTTCTGACTGTCATGGGATTTTTCAATTTTGAATGAACTCGCAAGATTTTCTCTAGATAAGTACCAAACATTTCTTCTCCCTGATCAAGTGGTGAATTTAGTAGGTGTTTTGCATACATCCTCAGAATGTTCTCATCTACTTCATAACCCATAGGCATGATCCAAACTATTCTAGGATCAACAACTTCCATATAGCATTGGTCAATGTTTACCATGAAGCAAATAATATCTTTGTACTGTTCCACTATTGTGGCAAGAATTCTTTCTCTGGTGTGCATCAGATTTTGAAAACTTTTGAAGTATCCCAAAAGGATTGTATTGCAGGTCTATCGATCACCCAGTCCACATAACATATTCCATATCTGAACAACTACCGACATATCAAATGTACACCATTGAACTTTACCAGATCCTAGTACCTCACCCAAGAAGTAGAAAAATAAACATATCATCAAGTTACCATACTTGAATGTGTTCTTCTTATCCTTTTTGATATTTCCCAAATTCTCCATTATCCGGCATTTGAGCAGTTCACATAAATCATAGTCTACGTTCTATTTGACCATTTCATATGCTATGTAGATAATTGTGCCAAACATTGAATTCTCTCGACTTGAGTGATAAATATTATAACTGATACCATTGGTGAAAATTTTATATCTACTATGGCAATATCATCTATTGTCATTGCTCTTTTGTCCCATTTTGATCCTATTGCTTTAGTAACCTTATCATTCTTCACAGATTTCAAAACTGAAAGTACCGATGGAATCTAGTCTTGTGACTACACATATAGCTTCTTTTGTGATTTTGAACAACACATCTAATCACATGAATTCATCATGGACACGAGTCAACATATATCGAACCCATTCATCTTCTTCAAATATGGGAAATTTCACAAATTGCACAAATTTCTTATTTTTTGGGTATGTGCAGGATCATGATGGGCCAAAAAGTGGCAATATGATGGGTATGTGGCTGATGACCTTTTTTAACCCAAAATTGATGAAATGAAAAATGTTTTTTAAAGGAGATTCTTAGCTTTCAACCAATATAAATTATGCTTTACTTTGAATTTAATAAGTAATTATTATTCATTTTCTATTTGAATTATGACTAAAGTCCTCATTGATAGGCTGATTGAAAAACATCCATAGCTTTCAAACGGTATCACATTTTTTAAATCCAAAACATGTGTCACATTCTATGCTTCGCATACTATAGAATTAAAAAAGAAAAATTGAATTTCATGAAATTTTGACCAAGTTAAGGTGATCAGACATACAAGTTTTTATATTTTTTAAAAGTTGTAATAAAAAATTCATAATAATTATTTACTTGGAAAAAATTACAAAAATATGCATCACATGGGGCATGAGTCCTCTACTTATATCTAAAATATTATAAAAAATATTATCATTTTATTGTGGTTAGGGTGGTCACAGACACCTACTTCTTATTTTTCCTGAAATTTCATTTTCACCAAATAGATTTTTTTTTAAACAAACCTAGTAGTTTAGAAACTACACTCAATTTTCTACAAATTCTATTCTTACATATTTTTGAAATAATATAGATAACTTATTCAATTTTTTACGTCAAGTTTCCTAACTCTAATTTTTCTTATTTTTTTGCCACTTAAGGGCCTATTTTTTCCATGATGATCCTACACATACCCTTCTAGGGTTTTAAATTCTGGTTTCACAGTATAATATTCTTGAATTATATGATGAGAGTACAAATCCATCAAATGAGAGGTTCCCAAATATTGAATGTTTGTGTGCACATAAGCCCTAATATCCTCAATATGCAAGACTCCATACGACACCAATGAAAATGCACCTAAGGGCTCTGTATCTATGGACTTATATGGATGCCATTTGAACTTTGGACATGGCCTATCCTTCACTTTGTCTATCATAGGAGTAGTCATGATTGCAATCACACAAATTTATAGGCTTTCAATAAATACCCTTTTAGGGATGAAAACTGAATTTGATTGCAAATTCTCCTTTATGCTTGATTCGTAATGATCACCTCATAGTTGTCCAAACCACTTTTCTCTAAATGTAATTTGACAAATGAGGGTTGAATCCATTCCTTTTATTGTCCACATACCTAACTCCTTTATTTTGCAATAAATGCCCCGCTAACTCATCCAGTTTTCTTCTTTTCAAGCACCAAGATAGATGACTTTTATGCATATCTCCAATATTCTTCACTAATGCTTCTAACTAGTCAAACAACATCTAAAAAGTATCAACTCTCCTACTAGGCATATCTAGATTCCTGTATCATTCACCTGCAAGAGGGGGTTTAAGAGTTTTTCTTGATAGCTCCCCTTATGCCAGAGACCTAAAATTAATTCCTTGAGGAATTACTAGAAGTTGCTTCTGGTGTAGGGTATGTGCAGGATCATCATGGAAAAATAGGCCCTTAAGTGGCAAAAAAAAAAGAAAAATCAGAGTTAGGCAACTTGATGTAAAAAATTGAATAATTTATCTATATTATTTCAAAAATATGTAAGAATAAAATTTGTAGCAAATTAAATGTAGTTTCTAAACTACTAGGTTTGTTTAAAAAAATCTATTTGGTGAAAATTTGAAATTTCAATGCATAGTACTTAACTTTTAGGAAAAAATAAGAAGTAGGTGTATGTCTAACTACTCTAACCACAATAAAATGATAATTTTTTTGTAAGATTCTCGATATAATTAGAGGACTCATGTCCCAATGTGATGCATATTTTTTTGTATTTTTTTTCCAAGTAAATAATTAATTATGAATTTTTTATTAAAACTTTTAAAAAATATAAAAAACTTGTATGTTTGACCACCTTAACTTGGTCAAAACTTCATGAAATTGAAATTTTCTTTTTTTAATCCTATAGTATGCAAAGCATAGAATGTGATGCATGTTTTGGATTCAAAAAATGTGATACCATTTGAAAGTTATAGATGTTTTCAATTAGTCTATCAATCAGGACTTTAGTCATAATTTGAATAGAAAATGAATAATAATTACTTATTAAATTAAAATTAAAGAAAATTTTATATTGGTGGAAAGCTGAGAATCTCCTTTAAAAACCCTTTTCATTTCATCAATTTTGGGTAAAAAAGAAAGTCGTCAACCACATACCCATCATATTGCCACTTTTTGGCCTATCATGATCCTACACATACCCTATAGGTTCATTTCCTTCTACAGAGGGATTCTTCTTCACCCATTTCTTCTTCATTTGCTTCTTGATCTCATCAGTAGTGACTTTTTCTTTTCCTTAAACATCCTGTTGCATGTTCTATTTTATGGGACCTCTTCTATTCTAGCAGAAACTCGCAATATAGCCAAATTTGTTGCAGTTGTAGCACACAACATTTCTCTATCTAGACCAATTGTTCCACTAATTTTGTCTTAATCTGCATTAGTTAGTAATATGTCCAAGTCTATTACATGCATAACATCTGACATCTCTATGAAAGTTGTTCATCACAATTTTGCATTCACTTGAGTTATGACCATACTTATAGCAATTAAAACGCTAACTTGAGAATGATGGTCTACTTGTATTCATTCTACTCCTACATTGAGAAGCCATATGACCAAATTTGTTGCAAACATAACAATAGCCATTAAATCTTTGAGCTTTTGGTTGGCTTATCGGATCTCTTCTAGATCCTTTCATCTGACTTCCTTGTCTGAATCTTCCTTGTCTAAAATTCCTTTGTCCAGATCTAGAACTTTCTCCTTCATCATATCCAAGACCTCATCTGTCACCATCAACCCTTTGTCCATTGATTAGTTCATCAATTTTGGTTGATCTTGCTTTGATTTTTTCCTTGTACTCATTTGTAGTGGCAAGTTCATCTCTGAGATCATCAAGCTTCTTTTCAAGCACTTCTTCATTATTCTTGGATTGCTCCAATTCATTATCTAGCCGGCTACATTGTTCAGAATTTTCTTTCAAGGACTGTGCAAGCTTTTCTTCACTCTTCTTCCTGTCCTCAATCTCCTTGGTCATTTTCATCATGATAAATTCCATCTCTCGCTTCAAGGTAGCATTCTCTTTGGAAAAATTTTCACATTCTTCTATTTTCTCCTTTAGAGCTAGACTGAGTTGTTCATATTCCATGATTTTGTTCTTCTGTTTGAGCTGACCACATAATTCCTTTCTTTTCTCCCTTGATTCATTGATCTTATCTTTCAGTGATTGAATTTACTTTTCTACATTCTCAAGATATTCTTGCAGTTCCCAGTTCTCATATTTTATCTCGTCAAGATCATTTAGGGCCACCATAAGTTTCTATTCAAGACTGCTTGTATCCATTGAGAAACACTTTCAAAGATCTCCTTAAGCTGTAAGACTCCTTTCGAGGAACCATCTATGATACCAATTGTTGGAAACAAGCAACACTGAGAGGGGGGGTGTGAATCAATGTTGTGCCAAAATTCCACTTAATTATTCTATCATTTAACTTGCTTAGTCATTCAACAAAAGAAACAGAAAGAAAGTAATAACAACACCATAACACCAGAATTTTTTAATGTGGAAACCCTGTTAGGGGAAAAACAATGGTGGATTGCCAATCCACAATATAGTTTGAGTATACCCAAAATGAAAAGTACAAAGTGGGAATGCACTTGCATTCAGGCTCACTACCTAGAGCTTACTGCTCAAAAGGGATGCACTCACTTCCCTACAATGATTTGGAATAGATCCAAAAGAATGAACTAATGAAATAGCATAAAAAATGCCTGATTATAGTTCCAATTAAGCTCTATAAATAATCTCTGGTCCTTCTGACTTATTCAACAATTCTACTCTGCTCTGCACAAAAAAACACACTGCAAAAATCTTAATGCACAAGTGAAACTGTGCATAATCACCTAATCATTGTTCCTGATGATTGCAACACACCACCACAATTCCCTTTTCTATATATCAAATGATATATCGAATCTCTTATATATATCCGCATCTAGAGATCAAGTCGCTATAGGTTGGCCTTAATAAAACTTGGAAATATTATCAACTGTCGGCTCAAAACATGAAAATTTTTGATGTGCACCCAAACAAGTTGGCTAGACTAAATTTGGGACCCATAATTAAATATTTGAACATAAAAACATTTAAAATAATTTCACTTTACACATCCACAACACGCCACATTGACTGAGTTAGCTACAATGAGCAAGTAGATATAAAACATCCTACCGGACCTCCAAACTCATACTGCAACTAATGCAACACCACAAAATTTAGTAATAAGATAATATACGTGCTCAGAAAGCAATCCTAGGGGTCCACAACACAAAACGATGATCCAATGAAGTAGACAAATTAATTGACTGACCGGATACCCTGTTCTTCAAATATTCTTTCTGTAATACAGTATTTCACTTTATCTACTAGTATGACTAGATACAAATCCGTGGAACATAAAGATGACTTTAGTTGCCATCAAAGACAACACTGGAAGCCATATGCCAACATAGTGTCTATCAATTCAGGATGCACTACTAGTAAATTCAGCTTAGAAGAATCTTCTATAAGAGTGTTGATATTAAGTGATGACTTGTTTGTTTCTTTTGAAGGACAATAACCAAGACGACTAGTATTTTCTTGCATATGAGGCTCTATAGGGACACATATAACTTGTTCATTAGCACCACATCATTTTCCATTATAACCAAGTTGTTTCATAAGTTCATAACCTCTTCCATAAAGCTTTTTTATTTCTTTTAGATTCAGTGCTTGTTCATAATAATGTTCATCAAAGTTGTCTTTTGTTATAAAGTGGTTAAGGTGGATGCTTTTGAAGGGTCTTCCAAATTTATTTTGACACTACTGCTTTTTCTTTTCCCTTGTTAGAGTCTTTGTTTATGATCTTGTATTCTCCCATGAATGTTGGTTCAAAGTATAAGGAACCCCAATCATCTTCTAATAGCTTCATGATTTCCTCAATATGTTTTTCTTTGTCTTTGTGTTGTATGGTTCTACTTGTGTAGTTGGTGTTAATTTTTCCAAAGGATTCTCCTTATCTTTGTCATGTTCAAGAAATTTTTTGGTTTAGGGTCATCTTTGATTGTATATATAATTATTATAGACATATTTCTTGATATGAAGGGTAGAGGGCATCACGTGCATTTCATGAATCCATTGTCTTCCTAAAAGGAGGTTGTATGAGAGATCATGAGGCATAACATGAATCAGGGTTTGTAATGTGGCCTTTCCAACTATAATAGGTAATGCAATCACTCCAAGCAGTTGTTTTCCTAAATTGTCAAACCCCTGAATAGATAAAGAATCAAGTTGAATTTTTTATTTATCCATGCCAAGTTTATCCAAAAGGGTTACACTACACACGTTAAGGGTGGAGCCATTATCAATAAGGGTTATTTTTATTCCCAGCCTATTACGGATAGCTATTATCATGAATGCATCATTTTTCTTTCTCACTTCCAAAGGAAGTGGCTCATGGTGATGAAAAGTAATGTCTACATTGTTTGAATTTATAGCTTGAATTTGGGTTGCTACTTCATTTGATATCATTTTAGGAACTTTTTTGTAAAGTACTTTTAATCATGTTATGATAATGAGTGGAGGGTTGAATAAGGTCCCATAAGGATATTGTAGCAAGAGTATTCTTTAGGTTTTCAACAAGATCATACTCCTTTCCATTTTGTGGAGGAAAACACAGAGGTTCTGGTAAGATATAATTAGGCAATGGGAGGGATGTTGAAGTTCTTTATCTTGGTTGTGGAAATTTTCCAGTGTTATATGTATGAGTAATGGTATTATGACTTGGCTGTTGCTAAACATTATTCTTAGGTGGGTAAAGGATAAGTTCAAGTTTTTTTTTGAGTTTGAGGTTTGTGTGAAGGTGGGTAAAGGATGAGTTGATGTTGAATAATTTTAATTTCCCTTAGTGAAGGAGAGTCTGATGTTACTTCATCATTTTCATCTAAGGGCACTATATTATTATTGTCAATGTTATCATTTTATTGCACAATGATATCCTCTCTAGGAGGAGAGTTTTTAGGAGAACTACAAGCTAGATGTTCATGAAATTCAAATATTAGTTCTTCTAAAATGACTTCATCAAATGCAAGAGAGGTCAATATATCTTCTTTATCAATAGTGGGGACATTAAGAGAATGCTCAATTTGATTGTCCTTTTTCTCTACGGTCTCATTTTCTTGTGCGATACTGTCTAACCTAGTAGTGTTGGATATTGTGGTTGTGTTGTTGATATGTGGTTGTCACTAATTTCAACACTATTAGCATTTTGTGTATTGAAGGTTGTATATGTCAAGGATATTGAGAAAATTGTAAAAGAAAGTATTGTAGGTTCCTAGTGGTTCAGTTAAGGTCATGAGGGTGTCTTGTTCTATACATTGAAGATCAGCTATTATGGGCTAAAGGGTTTATTGCTAAGAGTATCTAGTTCATCTACTGGAATTTTTAGAGGTTCGCGTGAAGATTTGATCGTGCTATGAATAGTTGTGTTCTGAGAGTGTTTCTGTGGTCTCTATCAGTGTTCCTGATTGAAGTTTTTGTTTCTAAAAATTTCTATTGCTGCAGATATTTCTCTATTAGTTCTTGTTATTTGTGGATTCATCTAGATCATTCTCTATGCTTGTTGTATGTCTGCATTGATCAGTGTGCTCGTGGTTGAAATTTTTCTCGGTATGTTCAGGTTTTCATGTTCTTGGCTGACATGCTGGTTGTGGCATGTTGCGGATCCTTCAATATTTAATTTTGAATGTTTGGAACAATCAAGGATATTGTTTTGGGTCACATCATGATATTAGCTAACGGTGTTTGATCCACATTGAAAATTTGTCTGTAAATTTGGGCAGACATTGAAAATATGTTTTATATTTTGACTGACAATGTTGTTGATGAGATTCCATCTTGCGGATATAAAAGAGAAATTGTTTGAGTGAAGTTAGTGTGTGCATAAGAGAAAACGTATGCCAGAGAAAGTGTAGATGTGTGAATAGTGGTCAAATCATTCTATTGCAGATCAAAGTGAGAAGAAGTTTGAGCGAAGTGTGAAGAAGGTTTTCTATTTTTAACTGGAACTATAATTAGGCTTGTGAAGGAGCTATTTCCCCAGTTCATACCCTATGGATCTAATCGATATTGTTGTGTATTTTTGTGTAGTGAGCCCTCTTGTATTTGAGCAGTGAACTCTAGGTAGTGTGCCTGAATGCATGTGCATTCCCATTATTATTAGATCATTATACTTTTAACAGGGTATAATATTGTGGACTAACATCCAACATGGTTTTTCCCTAATAGGGTTTCCATGTAAAAAATCTTGGTGTTCTTTGTGCTTTTGATGTGTTGGTTGTTCACAGTTTACTATTCACTCATTAGATCTAAGATTAAGTTAAGTTTGAAAATTCTTAAATATTTTGTGATAACTAATTCATCCCCCCTCTCAGTTGTCTGTCCTTTTCTTTCCAACAATTGGTATTAGATTTGGTTCCTCTGAAGAAGTTTAAAAGTTTGAGGTGATCTGAGATGGCATCATATAAGGACAATCCTAGATTTGATGGAACAAACTACTCATTGTGGAAATCTAGGATGGAGTGTCATTTGAGGTGTATTGGTGAACCCTACTGGAAGATTACTAAGAATACATATGTTATTCCTCAGAATGGTCCTTCCACTACTGATGAGATTAAAGAGGTTGAGAATAATGTCAGGGCTATGGAAGCTTTGTTGAGTGCTCTAACAGATTCAGAAATGACAAATGTGATAGGCCTAAAGACAAGTCATGAGATGTGGATGAAGTTGGAAAATTTTTATGAAGGAGATGTACATGTGAAGATGGCTAAACTATAGAGTTTGAAGGGAAAGTATGAAAATTTGAAGATGGGTGAAGATGAAAATATTTATTCTTTTATGCAGAGAGTAAATGAACTAGTGATCGGTAGTAGATGTGTTGGTGGTACCTTGGAAGAGGAAGAAATTATGGCTAAACTTCTCAAATCATTGCCTCCCTCCTAAAGAGCAAAGGCTCATGCTATTGAAGAAACCAAATCATTGATGAATGTGACAAGAGATACATTGATTGGTAAACTTGCTACCTTTGAGTTGAGTGAATTTGGTGAATCTATTCCCAAGATTGAAACTACATTTAAGGCTACTGTATCTAGAAGAAACAAGCAAAGATATGATCTGGGAGAGAGTTCCATAAATACATTCAAGTATGAGGAAGAAATGAAACAGCTTGAAGATGAAGAAAGAGAAGTAGAAGAGTTGGAAGCACTAATTGTGAAGAAAGAAGGTAGAGGGAAAGGTAAGTATAAAGGAAAGCTTCCTATCAAATGTTTTTCTTGCAGTAAAATAGGTCATTTTGCATCAAGGTTTCCTAAAAGAGTTCCTAGATCTAAGCCTTACAAATATAGATTCCAAAAGAAATGCTATTTTTCTGAAGAAGGTGTGACTGATGAAGAGTGATAAAGAGAATGGAAATGAAGATGATTGGGTTTTCATTGCTATCAAGGAAAATAGTCTGGTGGCTACTGAATCTGCTAAAGTTGAGAAAGCTCTTGCAACCTGAATTGAAGAAAAGGATGAGTGGGTTATTGACAGCTGATGCTCACATCATATGACTAATGACAAAAGAAAATTTGTAAGTTTAGAGAAGTATGATGGTGTGGTTGTAATATTTGGAGATAGAAATGCTTGTGTGATTTGTGGTAGAGGATCTATTTGTCTTGGTGGTAAGCACAACATTGATGATGTTCTTTATCTTGAAGGGTTGAAGCACAACTTGTTGAGTGTTGGACAAATGGTGGACAAGGGTTATGATCTTCAATTCAAAGATAGAAGATGCAGGATATTTGGAAGCTCTAGAAATGTAATTGCTTCAGGTAAACAAACAAAAGGTAATATTTTCCACCTGAATGTTGCTAGTGAAAGTTGTTTAATTGCTCAAGTAGATGAAAGTTGGTTATGGCATAGGAGGCTGTGTCATGTGAATTTTGATAAAATTGTCAAAGTAAGTTCCACTCAAGTAGTAACAGATCTACCTAAGCTATTGAAGCCTACTAACACAATCTACAAGGAATGTCAGATGGGAAAATGGACTAGAGTCTCCTTCCAGAGAAAACAACATTATACAAATGGTTTGTTGGAGTTGTTGCATACTGATCTATGTGGTCCCTCTAGAGTTAGAAGTCTTCATGGTGAAAGGTACTTTATGTTGCTTATTGATGATTATTCTAGGATGATATGGGTAGTTTTCTTAAGAGAAAAGTGTGAAGCATTAGAAAAGTTCAAAATTTTCAAAGCTATGGTAGAGAATGAGAAAGGTATGAAAATAAAATGCTTAAGGACAAAAAAAGGTGGTGAATTCATTTCTAGGGAGTTTAATTCCTTTTGTGAAGAGTATGGGATCAGAAGATAGTTATCTAGCCCCCGAATCCCTCAACAGAATGGAGTTGTAGAGAGGAAGAACATAACAATTCTGGATGCTGCTAGAACAATGATGATTGAAGGAAATGTGCCTCACATCTACCGGAGTGAAGCTGTAAGCACTATTGTGTACACCTTGAACTGGGTAAATTTAAATGGTAATTCTGGTAAGACTCCTTTTGAACTATGGTTTTGTTATAATCCTACTGTTAAATACTTCAAGATCTTTGGAAGCAAGTGTTACATCAATAGAGATGACGATATAGGAAAGTTTGATGCAAGAAGCAATGAAGGAATCTTTATAGGTTACTCTACCTAAAGCAAGGCCTACCAGTGTTATAACATAAGACTATGAAAGATGGTTGAGAGTGCAAATGTCAGAGTTGATGAGGACTCTGCTAGATCATCCAGATATTGTGGGTATGATTCAGATGAACACAATACAAATCAAGGGAAGAATTCTCATACACAATCAACTTCAGATTGTGCCATATGTTACAGTAGAAAAACTTCAATTTGTTTCAGTAAATCAAGTAAGTCAAGAAGGAGAGACAAGTACAAGTGCAGAAGAGAGAATAGTAGAACCAGAAGCTCGAGAGAGTCCTAAAGTTCTGAGGTATGTAAAGCTAAACCATTCTAAAAATAAAATTATAGGAGACAAGAATAAAGGTGTGCAAACTAGAAGAAAGATTACAAAAGAGTATTGCTTGATTTCCAAGATTGAGCCTAAAGATGTCAATGAATCTTGCAATGATGAATGTTGGATGGAATCTATGAAGGAAGAACTAATGCAGATTGAAAAGAATGATACATGGATACTTGTTCCCAGACCTAAAGATAAGAATGTGATTGGTACTAAATGGGTCTTTTGGAATAAGCTGAATGAACAAGGTGAAGTGGTCCAAAATAAAGCAAGACTAGTATATAAAGTGTATTCACAAATGGAAGGTATTGATTTTGAAGAAACCTTTGTCCCTATTGCCAAAATTGAATTTGTAAGGTTATTTCTTGCTTATGCTACATATAAAAATTATAAACTCTATCAAATAGATGTTAAATTAGCTTTTCTGAATGGTGAACTAGAAGAAGAAGTTTATATTGAACAACAAGATGGATTTCAACTAATTGATAAGGAAGACATGGTTTTCTGATTGAAGAAAGCTCTATATGGACTTAAGCAAGCTCCTAGAGCCTAGTATGTTAGACTGGACAAATATTTACTGAAGCTTGGATTCAATAAAGGTACTGCTGACAACAACTTGTATTTTAAATTGGATCATGACAAAGAGTTAATTGTTGAGGTCTTTGTTGATGACATTATTTTTGGAGGAGATGATAATCTATGTATGAAGTTTGCTGATGAAATGAAGAATGAATTTGAGATAAGTATGATTGGAGAGATGAAGTTCTTTCTAGGATTGCAAGTTACTCAGTTAGACAAAGGGATCTTCGTATCTTAGTCCAAATATGGAGAGATCTACTGAAGAAGTTTGGCATGGATGACTCAAAACCTATTGGTACTCCCATGGTAATCAGATGTAAGTTGACATAGAATGATGATTCTCCTAAGGAAAATCAAACAAGATACAAGTCAATTATTGGTGGATTTCTCTATTTAACTCAGAATAGAAAAGACATTATGAATGTTGTATGTATGGTTGCTAGATATTAGGCTGATCAAAAAGAGTCTCCTGTGACTGCTATAAAGAGAATCTTTAGGTATCTAAAATGAATAGTTGACTTTGGGCTTTGGCATCCTAAGGATGATGATCTTACTTTGAATGCATGTATTGATGTAGATTGGGAAGGAGATGTAGATGACATGAAAAGTACTAGTGGTGGTTCCTTCTTCCTAGGAAAGAAGTTGGTTTCTTGGTTGAGAAAAAAGAATAATTCAATTTCTCTATCTACTACTAAGGAAGAGTATATTGCTGCTACAAATAACTGTACTCAAGTGATGTGGATGAAAAATATGCTGAAAGATATGAAAGTACTATATGATGAACCTATTGCCATATATTGTGAAAACTCAAGTGCAATTAACATATCAAAGAATCTGGTGCTACACTCTAAGACCAAGCATATATCAATCAAGTTTCACTTCTTAAGAGAAAAAGTGAGTGAGAAAGAAGTTAAACTGGAGTATGTTCCTATGAAAGAACAGATTGGAAACATTTTTACTACTTTCCATTGCCAAAGGATAACTTTGAGTATCTCAAAGGGATGATAGGGGTGATTACTCCTCCTAATATGAAATAAAGATTAATTTACTTGCATTAATCCATGTCCTTCATAGATATTTCCTAATGCAGATTGATGTTTTTGTGGTTGCTACTCAAGGGGAGTAGTTAGATGTGCAGATATGTGGTTCAGAGCTTGTATGTGGGAAGATAATGCTTATCTTTTCCATTGATGTCAAAGGGGGAGAAGAGTTATGTGAAAAACTATTGCTTATCAGGAGTGAAGAGTCTTGTGTGGAGAAGTTCATGCTAAAGAGGTTAAGGAAGAAGAGTCAGAATCTAAGGGGGAGTAAGTGTTGATTGAGAACTAGGTTGATGGAATTTTTCACATCATGTGTTGCCATCAATGCCAAAGGGGGAGATAATTGGATGTTGTGGTTGTGTTTCTGATATGTGGTTGTCATTGATGTCAACACTATTAGCATTTGATGTATTGAAGGCTATATATGTCAAGGATATTGAGAAAATTGTAAAATAAAGTATTGCAGGTTCCTAGTGGCTCAGTGAAGGTCATGAAGGTGTCTTGTTTTGTACCTTGAATATTAGTTGTTATGGACTAAAGGGTTTATTGCTGATAGTATCTAGTTCATCTATCATAAGTTTCAGAGGTATGTGAAGATTTGATCGTGCTATGAAGAATTGTGTTCTGACAGTGTTTTTGTGGTCTCTGTTAGTGTTCCTAATTGAATTTTATGTGTTTTTGATAAAAAAATTTGCTGCAGATATTTCTCTGTTAGTTCTATTTGTTTGTGGATGCCTCTAGATGATTCTCTATCATTGTTGTACATCCACATTGATCGGTGTGATCATGGTCAAAGATTTTTCTTAGTATGTTCAAGTTTTCATGTTCTTGGCCAACATGATGGTTGTGGCATGTTGCAGATCCTTCAAGATTTAATTTTGAATGTTTGGCATGTTCGAGTATATTGTTTTGGGTCGCATCATGATATTAGCCAATGGTGTTTAATCCACATTGAAAATATGTTTTATATTTTGGTTGACAAGGTTTTTGATGAGATTCCATGTTACAGATATATAAGAGCGATTGTTTGAGTGAAGTTAGTATGTGCATAATAGAAAATGTATGCCAGAGAAAGTGCAGATGTGCAAATAGTGTTCAAATCATTCGATTGCAGAGCAAAGTGAGAAGAAGTTTGAGCAAAGTGTGAAGAAGGTTTTTTGTGTTTAACTAGAACTGTAATTAGGCTTGTGAAGAAGCTATTTCCTCAGTTCATACCTTGCGGATCTAATGTGTATTGCTATGTATTGTTGGGAAGTGATCCCTCTTGTATTTGAGCAATGAGCTCTAAGCAGTGTTCCTAAATTCATGTGCATTCCCATTATTATTCTCATTATACTTTTAAGAGGGTATAATATTGTGGACTAACATCCACCGTGGTTTTTCCCCTAACAGGGTTTCCACATAAAAAATATTGGTGTTCTTTGTGCTTCTAATGTGTTGTTTGTTCATGGTTTACTATTCATTCATCAAATATGAGATTGAGTTCAGTAAAGTTTGAAAAAGTTAAAATATTCTATGACAACTCATTCACCCCCCCTCTTAGTTGCTTGTCCTTATTTTTCCAACAAGTAGGAAATCTTGTAAGATGTTCATCACATTCCATGGTTAGATTTTGTAAAGTAGCTTCATCACAACTAGGGGAGGCATCAAGAGATCAATTATTATTTTCATGCTTACCAAATGGAATTTTCCAAATGGTAGGAGAATTAGTGAAGGGAGGAACAAGATTCTCATGAATCTCAATAGGTGCATCTTCTAACACCAAGCTATATTCTTTGCATCAAGGAGGGATATTAAGAGAAGGACAAATTTGATTGTCATGGCTCTCTATGATATCATCCTCTTTCACTAAAATATTCTCACAAGCAAGGGATGAGTGTGGACTAGGTAAGTTGATGTTTATAAATGTGTCTATGATCTCATCTTCTTGCGTCATAATATCTTCCCAAGAGGGAGGAGGAGAGAGACACTCAAGACTCTCATGATTCTCATTGATTGTATCTTCTTTCACCAAGATACCTTCATCACTAATAGGAGAGGTATCAGGAGAAGAAAAATTATCGCTTTCATGATTGTCTATGCTTGTATCTTCTTGTATTATACCATCCTCACCAATAGGAAATGTAACATTAAGGATTGTGTCAATGGTTTGATCCACTTTCTCTAATATGTTCTCACAACTATGAAAGATAGTAGAAGGATGACTAACATGTTTCTTAATGAACTCACTGTTGTACTCTAAATTAAACTCATAAGAGCAGGTGTTGTACTTCTGCAATCCATTTCTAACCATATCAAAACCATATATCTTAAAAGGAAACATGCTGACATGAAAAGGTAAACTATCTAATTTATGCAATTCTTCAAAAATGTGAACAAATGTTCCACATATCTAAAGAATTTTACTACTGAAATATATTTTTGAAATGCTTTAAAAAAAAAGATGACAACACTACATGGATGATTTGACCTAGATACATAAAACAAAATTTACTAAAACTTTCTAGGTTGATACTATATGTTACCAACAAGCTTAGGAAGCACAAAAAAGAGGTTTTTAATGTTGTAAAAGGTAGTTTGAAATCTGGACTAGGAATAAATCACCCAGAGGGGCATATGAGTCTTAGGATTTTTTTCAAAAAATTCAAGAAATTTTAAGTGATTTTTATGCTTTTTAGTTTGTATGAGCTGTAACCTAAGTGAAAATGAAGATTTTATATGTTTTTCAATTATTTGAGATGTAAAAATGCAACCTATATGCACTTTCACTAATGTAAGATTAGAATCCCTACAATACCAATTATCTAATGCAATCCCTAATGCAATGTTAATGCAAGAAAGATCAAGGATGATGATGCACTCCAAATTATAATTTTGATGCTCTAAATGTAGGTTCACCAAAATGAAAGGAAGAATTTTGTTTGGGACTTCTATGCTTAGGAGATAGAATAAAAAACTTCAAACATTCTCATTCAAGGAAAACTCTAGACATCTCAATCCAATGAAGAAAGGTGAATGAGATCTAAAATAGGTGTATCCTAGGGGCTGATTGTAAAATAATGATGGTTTCATCACCAAGATAGGGATTGGAAAGACAAATGCAATGTAAGATCTAATGATTGAACTCAAGGATGCATAAAACTTCAATAAATGACCTATAAATGCAAGTAAAGCACAAAAATAAACTGGAAACCTAAGAGAGCTTGAATGTAGACTTGAAATGTTGAATAACCTAAAATTTAGGGCTACTGGGAATCATATGCTAGTTTGGACATATCAATCTGAGACTAGGGTTTTTGGGCCAACACAAGAATCTGACTTTATTTGATCTGAAGCCATTGAAATTTGGAAAAATTATTGAAATGGGACTCATATGCCACAAGTCATGTATTAGTACCACTCTACTTTTTCAAAGGGCTAAGGTATGATTCTACTCTACTATCTCTGCTCTTCATGTTCCACTTTGTTTCTAGATTTGAAACTCTAATTTTAGACTTGTAGAAGATTTTTCGTGAGGATGAAAACCTTGAAAATGAGGGAACAACTCCAACAACTTTCTCCAAGCTTGTAACCTAATCTTCAAGGGATCTTCAAGCTCCAAGACTCCTAGATCTACAATTGTACATGTAATGAGAAGAAAAAATTGTTGCTTTTTTAGTAAATGGGGGTTTTCCTTGGTCAAACCCCTTTGAGGTAATTAAACCAAATGATGAGATAATGAAATAAGCACATGAAAAATGAACAATGATACCTTGAATGATGTCTTGTAAATCAGTAACCTAACATAAAGTGGCCATGAAGGATGTGGATCTAGATAAGTGTAGAACCATGCTTGATCTTGGATCTTGAATACAACATCACAACATTAGCTCACTAACATGCTTGATGCTTGATAACCTTGAAATGAGGATGGATCTTGAATTGCTGAAATAATTGATGAAGAATCTTCCCTTGAATTCCTTAGAAATGATCTTGAATGCTCTCTTGATGATCTTGTAAAGTATTGGAATACTTAACTCTCGAGTTCTTGAAATAATATAATGAATAATTAATGAAATGATGATTTTAGACCTTATTTATATCGAAAATCCATCTAATATCCTGTTAATTGTATCCCACAAGCTGACATTCATGAAATTTGAACTTAAAACCCAAATTTCCCACTCAAAACCTTGAAAATAGGCCAAATAGGAGTCATACACCATTTGTGGCATATGAGTCAGATCACTTGGGTGGGATTCATATTCCCAAGGTGGCGTATGGATCCCACATGGGCTTTCTGGAGAGAGAAAGTGTCAGGGTGTTAAGAAATTAAGTTTATTTGATGATATTGTCAGGATTTTGGTTGAAATATGCCTTGGGATACACAATACAGGGTCTTAGGGGCCTATTAATGATGATATTGAGGTCATAAATGCAAGAGGGCCCAAAAACCAATGTGAAAGTGTAAATAAATACATTTTACAACACTAAATTGGGTCTATTTAGCTAAAAAGGGCCCCTAATCCAATGTGAAAGTATTCAACATATTACAACACTAGATTATGTCCATTCAATTTATAAGCATCCTAAATTTAATGTGAAGGTGTGAATAAATACACTTTGCAACACTAAATTAAGGAAAACTAAGGTTTATTTAGATTTAAAAGGACCCAAAACCTAATGTGGATGTGTAAAACACATAACGATATTAAGTCCAATTTATCATTAATTATTCCTAGATTAAGTGTGAAAATGTAAACGATGACATTTTTTGACACTACAAAAGTTATGAGTTTGAAGATTGATAAAGAAGTTTTGGATAAGCTAGAAATCATTTATGAAGGATATCCAAAGGTCAAACAAGCAAAGTTGTAGAACTTGAAGAAAAGATTTGAAATGATGTAAATTTTTGAAGAAGAAACAATTAAGGCTAAATATAGAGAATTGATGAGTTGGTAAGTGTTATGAGAGGCCTTGTTGCAACAGTTAAAGAATCTAAAGTAGTGCAAAAAGTTGTTAGGTCACTCTAGATTGATACATTGAAAAGGTATCTGCTATTGAGGAAACTATTGATTTTGAAAATTAATTTAGAGATTAGTTGATTGGTACTCTAACCACATTTGAAATGAGAAAACTGAAGAAAGCTACAAAAGTAGAGAATTTTTTCAAGGCTGGTAAATTAGAAAAGGTTGAAGATTTAGGTGAAGAATATCTTGATGATTTGGAAGCTAAATTTGCATGGAAGATGAAAAAGGGCACTGGTAAGCACAAAGGTAAATTACCTTACAAATGTTTTAGCTATGGTGATATAAGTCATTATGTTTCAATATGTCTAGAAAGAGCTCTCTCATTTCAAAAGAAGTTAAAGCACCAAACATCTAATCTCTAGAATAATGATCCAAATTCTGAGCTTCCTCGATAGAAAAAACTTTATGACTAGAAGATTAAGGCAATATTCTTAACACCTTTTTCCCAAATTTTCTTTCATAAAATTTCCACCAAGAAAAGTAATGACATTGACAACATCATCAACTCTAAGAATGTACGCTTAAATATCTTCATATTTAGACATCCTTAGGGTTTCAAATTTTTCTTTTCACAACACTTTTGCAAGGCATGATTAAATTCCATTAGTTCACAAGGGACCAATACATAATTTGAATTTTTTATCCACATTGTAACACTAAATCAAGCCAAAATCCACAAGGAGGACCCAAACGAGTGCGAAAATGTCAAAGGACCCATTTTTCAACACTACACATTCATTAGTAGAATGGACGTGAACTCTATTATATGTAAAAATTGAATTCTTATTTACCATTTATTTCATGTTCTTGGAGGGAAATATATCAAGTGATCTTGGAGGAGTTTTGAAAAGATATTCTCTTGATCAAATGTAGAAGATGTTTCTTTATTTTACAACAAAGATATCTCTTACTTAGTACAAGATGCCATACTTACAACAAAGATGTTTCTTCTATATTGTAAGATATTATTCTCTCCTTGAAAGGAGGGTGTAAAATCTAATGAAATCCATTCATTACTAAGACATGTCCTAGGAGTGTTTTGTGTAATGACATTAGTGTTAAACAAAGACTTGTTTGATTCTTTCATTTCTTTCAAAGTGCAATAACCAAGACCACTAGATTCTATCAATTCAGGGTTCACTAATGTTAAAGTTGGCTTAAGGGAGTCTTTTGTAATAGTGTTTCTATTAAGTGAAGGCTTGTTTGTTTCTTTCGAGGGACAATAACCAAGACCATTAGTTGTTTCATGTGTATTAGGCTCTATAGGGACATAGACACCTTATTCTCTAGCACCACATCCTTTTCAACTATATCCAAGTTTTTTCATAAGTTCATAACCTTTTCCATAAAGCTTTTTCATTTATTTCATATTCAGTGGTTGTTCATAATCAACTTCATCAAATTTTGTTGTGTATGTTGTCATTTCTTCTAAAGTGGTTGAACTAGATGCTTTTGAAGATTCTTTTGAATTTTGTGTTGACATTACCGCTTTTTCTTTTCCCTTGTTAGATTCTTATGTTATGATCTTGTATTCGCCCATGAATGTTGGTGTGAAATATAAGGAACCTCGATCATCTTCCAATTACTTTGTAACTTCTTCAATATGATTTTCTTTGTCTTTCTCTTGCAAATGTTCCACTTGTATAGTTGGTGTTAATATTTTCAAAGGATTTTCCTTGCCTTTCTCATTGTTCAAACAACTTTCTAGCTCAAGGTCGGCTTTGATTGTATACAATTTGTTGTAGACGTATTTAATTATACAATGAAGAGTTGAAGGCACCAAATGCATCCCATGAATCATGGTCTTCCTAAAAGGAGGTTCTATAAAAGATCATGAGGAATAACATGGATTGGGGTTTGTAATGTGGCCTTTCCAACAATAATAGGAAAAGTGATCACACCAAATAGTTGCTTTCCTACATTGTCAAGTCCTTGAATCGATAAGGAATCAGGATCAATTCTTGATTTATCTACACCAATTTTATCAAGAAGGGTTACACTCCACACATTAAGATCTAAGACATTGTCGAAAAGGATTCACTTTATTCTTGTCCTATTGGAGATAGCAATTATGATGAAAGATTCATTTTGTTTTTTCACTTCCAAAGGAAGTAGCTCACTTTGGTGGAAAACAATGGGGCGGGTGCATGAAGTTGGTCACACTTTTGTGGCCAAATGGGAAAAAAATGGGGAAACACATAATGCGCTCACATTATAATGTGAGTGCGTTATAACATGAGCGGGTTATGTGCTTTTAAAAGAAAAAAAAGTGAAATGTGTATCATTTTCTTTTCACTATTTCTCAGCTTTGCCTGTGGCCAAAAACCCTCAATTTTGTGCTTGCATTCTAGGAGGAAGGACTTTTGCAAATTTCATCAAGAATAGTTGGATTTTGTCTACAAATATGGTGCCATGATGACGAAGAGATGCAGGAGGTAAGTATTATTTACTATTTGTTTTGAATTTGTTAGTTTGAAATTGATTTTGTTAGTTTTAGGTTAGATTTGATTGTTTTTTTAAAATCTGTAGGAAATCCTACAAATCCTCAACAAGAAGAGGAGGTAAATCCTCAACAACAAAATCCTCAACAAAATCAACCTCAAAAACAAAATCAACCTCCCCCACCATTTTCTCAATTCCCTCTTGGCACTCAAGAAAATTTGAGGAGCGAAATTGAAAACAATAGAAAACAACTTGAGGATCTTATCAGTAGGTTGAGTGATCCAAATGCTTCAACCACAGAAAGAATGCTTCTAGTAAATTCATTGAAAGACATGTTAAAAATGTAGATGCAATCACCCAAAAAATATCTAGATGGCAAGATAGGAGGCAGACAGCTAGGGCATATTATGCAGACAAATTATCATATAAACAAGTAAAATATTTAAAACTTACTAAAGGTGATTTGTGCTCTCTATTCACTGACCCCAAAATAAATCAAAATCTTACCCTCGATGCAAAGAGGTTTCCTATTCATTGGTCCCACCACCAAGAGATTAAGAACCATTTTTATGAAATATGGTATATGGTCTTTGATTACCCACCATGCAATAATTGTGAAGTCCCCCAATATTTTCTTAGGAAACTATACAGTGAGTTTGTATTGAACCAAATCCCAAATTATTTTGATATGAGGGAGTTCCAAGGGAGAGGTGGGGGTCAGCTCAGGATAGGCCCGGTGCACAGCTGGATCCTATGCGGCAAGGGAGACGACCTCTCGCTAGGTCACCTCGTGAGAAGATTGTGATGCCTGTCATTGTGAAGGAGAGTGCCAACATAGAGACATTTCAGGTGATCACAACTTAGACCCAGAGAGTCATCCATCACACTAGCCCTATTGTACAACGCCATCCAGGGGAGTCTTCAGGTGGTGGACTTCGAACCCATGTGTGTCAATCTTGCAGGGCGACTTGTTCGTATGACCCTACCAGGACTCAAGAGGGTGCTACGCAGGATCCATATGCTACTACGCAGCCTGATCCATATGCATCTACGGGGATGGAGAGGATGGTTGACATTTTGCATGATGCATATGGCATTGACACTCAGGTAAAATTCAACATGTTCATTGAATTTAATTTATTAAATTTCAATTGTGAAATGCAAGATTAACTAATTTAGTTTTATTATTTTAATAAAATTGTAGGGTCACAGTGTAGAGACTGGATACACCAGTCATCCACCTACTTATTTTTGCAGTACACCTATCGGTGGGGTATGTAAAGTTAGTAAACAATTATAAATTTATTACATGTGTTAATATCATTGTTTTATGAATGGTATTTTAATAAGTGAATTTGGATGTTGAACAGGGTACTGTTGGAGGTTTCAAGGAAACACCTCTGAGTGCAAGTAGATTTGATCAAACGTTCACGAAGGTAATATAGAATTTAAAGAGAACTTAAGTAATGAATTATAAGTTTAATAGATTTGTGTAGTTTATATTCATATTGTTGACCTTATGTTGCATTACACAGATCATTCAAAATCAAAGCATTACTTCAAATTCGATAACTAATAATCAGAAATATATCTGTTTAATACTTGTACTAAAAAAAAATTCATTAAATCTCATACATTATAAGTCATCACATGGATTGCTATTGTAACTTTTTTGTGATTGAATAATTTGTTATTTTATTTTCAGATGTCGGTGACAAAAACACTGCCAAATGTTATGAGGGCAATGGATATTGGTGTTTCCTCCGCTATACAATCCCCGATGGCTTTGATAGGGGAGGTATGAGGAAAATTACTAAATTTCAATTTACATTCATTGTTATAGATGAACTAGTTCTAGTGAAAAATCAAACCATTATTGATTTGTAGTTTAATTCCTATTTGGATGGTTTATACAGGGCTTAAGCAAGCCTGAGCATCGAGTGTGCAAATATTTCCATTGAGGAGAGTGATCGTGAGATGGCCATAAGTGATTATTTTGTTAAATATATTAATTTTTATAATGTAATTTCTATATATTAATGTCTTTACTTCTTATTGTAATAGTTGAAAAAACTTCACCAGAAGCTAAACACTAGGAGGAGCAACAAGAGCACTCTTTGAGCACAGCAGAAACAGGTGACAGACTTATCACCATCAGATCGCCCAGCAAAGGGAAAGAAAATTGTATTTGAACCAGAGCATGGAGGGAAATGAATTTTGAATGCACAGAGCCCTTTGTTGTATGCCTACATGGCAATTTTGTACATATTTTGTATTGGATATATTTGACATTGAATGCCTATATGGCATTCTCGTAAGCCTATATGGCTATTTTGTAACTATATTTTATACTTATATCAACAAATATTGATGTATGCGTACATGGCTATTTGCTTAATACAAATCTTTTTATCGATGGTGTCCATATTTGCAAATTATAAATTCATGGTTCAATAGATATGAGTTACATGTATTCAAGTGTATACTTTACAACTTACGCACATATATTTTTTGACTTACGTGTGAACATCGAAAAGTGTGAAAATTTTTGTGTTTGGAAGTCAAATGTAAGCCAATTTTGCAATTCTCAGTTCTTGCATACTCGATCTTATGGACTTATTCCTTCCTAGCACATATTGTGAATATTTCTCATTTGGTGCAGAAGACAGATTCCTCATTTTTGAACCACTCATAGCAAAGAGATTCACAATAAGACTTTAGCATTGGAACATTACTCCATACTTCTCTTGTCTAGACCATAAAGGATTGAAAATTCTTAATTTGATGCAATGATAGTCGCGGAGATGAGAATTTATATAACCATGTGTATTTTGAAACTTCGATCTAATATCAAGATCAACAAGAACTTAAGAAGTGTTGCATAAGAGTGTTAGGTTTGATAGGCCTTCTCTTCCCTAAGGGAGGAGAGCCCTCGCCTCTTGAATTTTGAACAAAATTTTAAGAAGCAAACATTTTACCTAAAAGCTTCAAACCTAGATGACATATTTGGCTAAGTCTATCTTGAAAATTATCAATGCATTCAAACTCTAAAGGAGATTCTCCCTGAAAAGCAAACTTTACCCTTTTTCTGAAGGAAAGAAATTGCAACAAGTTGCATGTGATTTATCTTATTTATTTCTCACAGTTCCTAGTCAATCATTCATGGCTCAGGATAGTTCTGTTCCAAGGCAAGGACACCCAAAAAATCACTGAGATTCTTCTATGATCTGCAAGAAAAAGGTTTTGGCTCTTTCACAATGTAAATAACTATGTAACACTATTTTCTTGTTTTCCTTCCACACAGAAAAATGTTCACACTTTTCAGATTGATCAATGATCAATAATAGCTGATTGTAAACACTTGACATTTTTATGTTTGAACTTTAATTTATAATTTTTTATCATGACATTCAAGTAGATCACTGATATTTTAATATTTCACTATGAAAGTGGTGGTGTATTTTTGCTATGTTATTTGACTATTAATATGGTGGTGTATTATGAACTTGATTACTGCTACAAATATGTATATATTTCTGATTTTTATATGTTTTTGTATGACTGAACCCAAATGACTGAACCCAAAACGAACCCAACCCCAAAAAATTTCGAACCGCGAATCGAAGCTCAAACCCGAACTCAACTCCAAATCCTAACCGTAACTTCTTAGCAAAAATAGATTTTGTAGTTTTATATTCATATGTTGATTACATTGCATTGGACATCTTTCAAACTGAAAGCATTGCTTCACGTTTCATAACTAATAACTAGATGTTGATAGATGACAAAATTTCAATTACAATATAGTTTTTACAAAGTCAACCTAAGCAGTTATTCAATTACTTCACATTGCAT
>VDFB02271358.1:622239414-622357380 GCA_007258455.2 Sequoia sempervirens | reverse complement strand
TCACAACACTTTTGCAAGGCATGATTAAATTCCATTAGTTCACAAGGGACCAATACATAATTTGAATTTTTTATCCACATTGTAACACTAAATCAAGCCAAAATCCACAAGGAGGACCCAAACGAGTGCGAAAATGTCAAAGGACCCATTTTTCAACACTACACATTCATTAGTAGAATGGACGTGAACTCTATTATATGTAAAAATTGAATTCTTATTTACCATTTATTTCATGTTCTTGGAGGGAAATATATCAAGTGATCTTGGAGGAGTTTTGAAAAGATATTCTCTTGATCAAATGTAGAAGATGTTTCTTTATTTTACAACAAAGATATCTCTTACTTAGTACAAGATGCCATACTTACAACAAAGATGTTTCTTCTATATTGTAAGATATTATTCTCTCCTTGAAAGGAGGGTGTAAAATCTAATGAAATCCATTCATTACTAAGACATGTCCTAGGAGTGTTTTGTGTAATGACATTAGTGTTAAACAAAGACTTGTTTGATTCTTTCATTTCTTTCAAAGTGCAATAACCAAGACCACTAGATTCTATCAATTCAGGGTTCACTAATGTTAAAGTTGGCTTAAGGGAGTCTTTTGTAATAGTGTTTCTATTAAGTGAAGGCTTGTTTGTTTCTTTCGAGGGACAATAACCAAGACCATTAGTTGTTTCATGTGTATTAGGCTCTATAGGGACATAGACACCTTATTCTCTAGCACCACATCCTTTTCAACTATATCCAAGTTTTTTCATAAGTTCATAACCTTTTCCATAAAGCTTTTTCATTTATTTCATATTCAGTGGTTGTTCATAATCAACTTCATCAAATTTTGTTGTGTATGTTGTCATTTCTTCTAAAGTGGTTGAACTAGATGCTTTTGAAGATTCTTTTGAATTTTGTGTTGACATTACCGCTTTTTCTTTTCCCTTGTTAGATTCTTATGTTATGATCTTGTATTCGCCCATGAATGTTGGTGTGAAATATAAGGAACCTCGATCATCTTCCAATTACTTTGTAACTTCTTCAATATGATTTTCTTTGTCTTTCTCTTGCAAATGTTCCACTTGTATAGTTGGTGTTAATATTTTCAAAGGATTTTCCTTGCCTTTCTCATTGTTCAAACAACTTTCTAGCTCAAGGTCGGCTTTGATTGTATACAATTTGTTGTAGACGTATTTAATTATACAATGAAGAGTTGAAGGCACCAAATGCATCCCATGAATCATGGTCTTCCTAAAAGGAGGTTCTATAAAAGATCATGAGGAATAACATGGATTGGGGTTTGTAATGTGGCCTTTCCAACAATAATAGGAAAAGTGATCACACCAAATAGTTGCTTTCCTACATTGTCAAGTCCTTGAATCGATAAGGAATCAGGATCAATTCTTGATTTATCTACACCAATTTTATCAAGAAGGGTTACACTCCACACATTAAGATCTAAGACATTGTCGAAAAGGATTCACTTTATTCTTGTCCTATTGGAGATAGCAATTATGATGAAAGATTCATTTTGTTTTTTCACTTCCAAAGGAAGTAGCTCACTTTGGTGGAAAACAATGTTCACATTGATTCTTTGAATCATGGCTACTATGTCATTCAAGTTGCACATTAGGAGGGATGGGAACTTGTTGTAAAGCACTTTGAAGCATGTTATGATAACTAGGTGACTTGAATAAGGTACCATAAGGATATTTAGTAGGAGTATTCTTTAGTTTTTAACAAGATCATACTCCTTTCCATTACATAAGGAAAAATGAGGGACACTAGGCAAGATAGGTTGAGGCAATGGGAGGGATGTTGGAGTTATTTTTATTGGTTGTGGATTGTTCCTAGTGTTATATGTATGAGAAAGGATATTGAAAATTGGCTGCTACAAAATATTATCATTATCAATTTTACTTTTAGGTGGTTCTAAGATAATCATAGGTTTTTTTTAACTTGCGGTTGTTGTGAGGGTGGATAGATGGTGAGAAGTCGATTAGGAGTCCTCTTCAAGGGATATCTATTGTGCATAACCTCAAAATGACTGTCCTTATTTTCATGATCTCTTGGGGAAGGGGAGTCTAATGCCAATTCACCATCTTCATCTAAGGCAGCCTCATCATCACTATTGTTTGAAATACATGTATCAATATCCCCATTTTCTTCCACCATGATATCTTCCCTAGTAGGAGAGTTTTTAGGACAGCTACATACTAGATGTTCATGACATTCAATGTTTGGTTCTTCTAAAATAACTTCATCACAAGTAGGGTAATCATCAATGGTTGGGTTTTCATGTTTATCAATGATGGAATTCTCTTGTTCAATACTATTTTTCCTAGGGGAAGAGAGACAAATAGAACTATCATAACTCTCATTGGTTTAATCTTCTCACAAAAAAATATCTTCTTCACAAATAGGAGAGATATTAGGAGAAGAAAAGCCATGATTATCATGGTTATCTATGATTACATTACTTTGTCCCATGATGTCTTCCAAAATAGGAGAGGTAAAGGAAGAAAAATAAATATGGTTGTCATGGATCTTAAATGTTTGATCATCTAACACCAATTTATCCTCCTCACAAATGATGTGATTGTGATGATTCTTTACAATTGCATCCTTTTTCAATAAAAAATCCTTACAAGTGGGGAAGATGTTGGGAGATGAATTTAGACTAGTTGAAGTGGTATTTAAGTAGGTTTAAATGGTCTCTTCTTGTTGTGTTATATAATTTTCATGATTGCTTATGGTTGTGTCCTTTTGTTCACGAATGTCTTGCCTGATTAGATAGGTAGGAGGAGAGAAACAATTAGGACTATCAAAACTATCACTAATTGGTTCTTCTAACACCAAAATATCTTCTTCACAAATATGAGAGATGGTGGGAGAAGAATGAATATGATTTTTATGTTTTCCAAAGATTGTATTCTCTTTCACTGGCCTAATCTGACTCATAGGAGGGATACTAGGAGGGAGATCAATGATGAACAAAAAGAGAGGGGGGAGGACATTGTAGTCATATGCACATAACAAAAATTTCTTACAGTACTCAACAAGATCTCAAAAAATAGAATTTGAAGTATGATAACCATAGATTTTTGCAATGAAAACATGATGTAATAATTGTCCTAGAAATTTGAAATGTGACAATGATAGAGAAAACATGCAAAAGGATAATGCAAGGACATGCTAATTGATTGATTATGCTATGTATAAACCTAAAAAATGATATCTTTTAGTTCCAATTTTTTTTTTAATGTTTTCTAATGAACTTGAAATGAAACTAATTTTGAAAAGATTGCCAATAATAGTAATTTTACAAACTAAAACATGGATCCCACAAGAGCAAAAAAAAACACAAAAATGAAGTTTTCTAATGTTGTAAAATGTAGATTCAAACCTGATTTGGGACTAAATCACCCAGATGGGTGAATGAGTCCAAATTAGTGTTTCTGGAAGGTTCAAATAGTGAAAAAAGAGAGTGCAATATTGCTACAAATCTAGGAAAACCACTTGTATAGAGGCTAAATTGCCTAGGTGGGTGAATGAGTCTCAAATTAGGGTTTTTAAGCCAGGTTCAACCAATTCTGAGTTGATTTTAAGGTTTCTAGTTTGTATGTTCAAATGACTCTTTGCAAGAATAGTTTTCCAATGAAATTTAATGATGCAAGATGCAAAAATGAAACCTATATGCAATTTTTACTAATGAAATATGTTTAGAATCCCTAAATACAATTCAACTCATGCAAATCTAATGAAAAATTAATACAAAAATAGATCTAATTCACATCAAAAATTCAAGCGTCGAAAGGTCTAGTTCACCAAAATCAACCAAAGGAAATAAGGTGTTCCACCTTTTGGGAGATGGAACTTAGGACCTATTTCACACTTTAGTTCATTAGGAAACCAAGATATCTCAACCAAGTGACTCAATTGAGGGAAGGAATAGGGGTTTCCTTGTGTGATTAAATGGTGGTTCATCATTAAAATGAAGCTTCAAAGAAGGAATACAAACAATCATGCACTAAAACCTAGAAACTTAAAGACATGAAATTAGATTATTAAATAGAAGGATGCAAAAAAGTACCTAGAAAAATGGAGAGGTCAAAACAAGGTCTAAAAACTTTGGAAATTTTTGTTTTAAGGTGCAATGGGATTGATAAATGAAGCTGAAAATTTTGTTTCGTCTACAAGAACCTGGGCATAATCTAGAATCTTTCGGTGACTGTTCAGGATCTACAAAAAGCTGACAAAAATGGTTGTACTAGGACTCATACACTTACAGGGGAAATTTACTCTCAATATTATGGTTTGACTGATATTTTTATAGCCTTTAGTGATCTTTTATAGGTTCCATCATGTCTGATCTTCAAGCTTGAAAGTCTAAATCCTATTCTGTAGCTAAGTTTCTATGAAGATGACAACTTCTTGGCAAATTTGAAAATTTTTGCAACTTTGTCTTCAAAGGAACTTCAAGCTCCAAATCACATAGATTAAACCCTTGAAATAAAGGCTACAAACTTGTTTGAAATAGATCTAGTGGATGTGGATCTTGAATCTTGATCTTGATGTAAGATAATGTCTTTGAATGCTTGCTTGAATGATGAAAACCTACATCACAATTGTTAGCTCACAAACACACATGATGCATGAAGACTTTGACATGATGCTTGAATCTTGAATGCAACTCCAAATGCTTGATGATTTGCTCTTGAATGATCTTAATCTAAAATTTACTATAATGCTTGAATACTTAAAATCTTAGATCATGTTAGGAGAAATTATGTGAAATAGCCTTGTATTTTAAATACTTGTTTATTCCAAATTTCTAGAAATTACAACACAAGCTAATAAAAGATTTAGGATAATAAAATTCCATGAAGAATTTGATTTAAAATAGGTCCAAGTTAAAGCAGAACTAATATGACATGTTGGGTGTATGAGTCCTAGTGGCTAAAACCTAGGACACAAACTCCAAGAAGTGTTATGTTCAATGCAAAATTTAAAATTGGGTCTCGAGACCTAGCTGGGACCCATATGCCCAATGTGGCATATGAGTCTCAAATCTCTAGATCTAGAACACATAACCAAAAACATTGAATTATGATTTGACATTTGTTGAATTCCAAGATTGTCCTTAGAAAAATGCATTTATTTAGGCTTTGGGATGTAAAATAGGACCAATTAAGGAAAAAATGAGCCAATTTTTAATAGGGAGGGTCAAAAAAAGTGTGAAAATGTAGAGGGATACATTTTTACACAATACACTATCTATCTGCCTCTAAATACTGATAAACAACTAATGTCTTCCAAATAATTACAAATTATCTTAAATATGATTCTCCAACTCTAACAAAGGTTTGCGTCGACCACAAGGGTTTGCAAAATCTGAAGAATGAAGAACTATGAAGGTTGGCCTCATAATATGAAAGATAATCCTTTATGAAATGAAATATCTTGTGAATCTCCAAGATAGATCGCATTGGACCCAAAATGCTTACATGATTTCCCATTAAGCTTCACACATTTGGAATAGGTCTGCACTAAGAAATCTAGACCAAGTTGGCCCAAAACACTCTGATTCTAGATTACAATGAAACTTTGAGAGTAATAACTTTCGGTAGAAAAATTCTAATGATCTAAAATATGGAAGTGATGTAGATCACTTCATGTAGATGATATATCCTACTCCACAAACTGAGAAACAAAAATGTAGTGAAATATAGAATGACATTCTCAAATTTCTAAAACTACTACTGAATGAAATGCAAGAAAATAAATCTTTTTGGTTGATACATGATTACTTTAAAACTAGTGATGCTCCTGCATCACTAGAAATATTTAGCAGATTTGTATCTTATAACCTTCATAAGTTTTGAATTAAGAATACCACTCAGAAATTCCCTCCTTTCTTTTCAATTATTCTCATATTCCTTGATTTGATCATCAATTCATGGCCTATTTGTAGGCATATTAGAACCTCTATCAACATATTGACAAACACCAAATTGAAGGGAGAATAAGAAGGACCCCATCCTAGCTTTCCAATTGGTATAATTTGTTCCATTAAATAGGGATTTGATGGAACCCATGAAAAAATTTGGGTTCTAGTCCCAAACCTTGCAAATTCCAGTCAGTTGCAAATGTCTGAACTTAGGGTTTTCCTTAATGATATTTCCTTTGAATTTTGTTGTCAAAATCTCCCCCAAGAAACCCTTAAATCAAAACACTTGCCAATGTTACGATCTATCATTGACCTCTTATCACCCATCTCCAGTCATCCTAAAACATCTTATGTCATTTGAGCTCGTGGAATTATAGGCCCCTCATGCCTAGGTCTAATGTTATTTATTTTATAAGGTTGGTCAATTAACCTTTTTGGCCTTTACATCCTTTGAAAATAATATATTTTAAGTTTTTAAGGCCTTTTATATGTCATCCTAGGTGGTCCCCTTTTCTCACAAAAAATTTTGAGCATGTGCTTAATACATCACTTAAGCCCCATCTACTGTCTCCATCTATCGCTCATCACAAATAGATTTATAAATGAAAATTTACATTAGTGATAAGCAATGAATGATTTCCCCTTTTTTTTGCTCATCACTAATGGATTTGAGAACATTTGATTCAAATCAACGATGTGTGATGCACAAATTTCTCTTTGTATCATTGGGATCTCTTTTAGCACTAATTGTTCATGAGTTTTATAAAATGAGTTAGTGATGTGCGATGGCCTTTGATGCTTTTGTATTTTCTCTTATCATTCATCACAAATTCATCCCAAGTTTTGAGTTTTAAATTAGAGATGAGCGATATCCTCAGGGTTCTTTTTGTATCTTTCCATCGCTCATTACATATAGTTGTGTGCTTATCTTGATCAGATTAGCGATGGGAAATGAGTTCATCAATCAATATGATTTTTCAATGTTCTAAAAGTGGGTATATGAGTGATAGGTTGGTGACCGTTGATTTCAAGGGATGATGCATGTGGCTCATTTTGGTCCCGTCACTATTTTTCATCCGTCGTTGATATGGTTTTGAGTTTGAAACATAAATCAGTGACACATGATGCAAGGTGTAGCTTTCCAAAGGGGGACAGTGATCCAACAATCCAAGTTTCATCATGCCGATGCTCTCTAGTTTCTGATTGAACTCTAAAAGGGTGGGAAAAATTTGCAACATGCAATGTGATGTTTTTTAGGGAATATTCTCTTCAAATGTAGGCTCTTTGTACTTCGCCGATATAAATGAAAAGGAACAGACTAGGGTGGTGATCCATGATAATTTTCAGATTAAGATGACTAATGAAGTTGGAGGAAAACATGGTAGCTTTCTGAGTTGGTATTGCCACTTTTGAGGAAAGTTATAAAAGCCAGAAACAATGCTTGAGGATCACCATTGATAATGTTTAAAATAAAAAAAGATCGATGACCCATATTCAAAGATGATCAACTAAGTTGTTAGCTCACTTGCACAAAGTTCTCTTCAATCATTAATTGCTACATGCTCTGAATTGTATACTTAATGTAGATTGCCTATTGTTTCATCTCACCATTTGCAGTCTTCATGAATTGAGAGTGTGAGCTAGAGTGGATGTGTGTGAGTCTTGGGTTTTTAACTGTAGATGTTTTGAAGTATGTATCTTGGGTGATTTTTTCTTTCATATGAGCTCTATTTGATTCATGCATTGGTTTGTTTGATATCTTCATATTTCTGGGGTGGTGAGAGTTTCAATTGACTATAATTGTCATTTGGGCTAGTTGAATTGTCTAGGTTTGTGTGTTTTCTTCTTTGAAAGTTCACTTCAGGAGCCTAAACTAGTGAGCCTTCATATAATTGAAATTTTTCTAGTCTTTACCCTATTCTTGTGAAAATGGGTAAGTCAGGTGTGTCTATTTAGCCAACTAGGAGATCCTGGAGACTTAGTGTGTTCAAATTTCAAGAGGATATGTTTGTGGTTGAGCAAGAAGTCCCTAGGACTTCTGCAACACTAAAGGGAAAGAGAAGCACCTGTGGTAAGAATAAGAAGAATATTGTCAAAAGCATATATAATTTAGGAAGCAAGACTATTTCAGAAGAACTAGTCAAGTTTAAAGGGAATGAATCTATTGAGCATAAGAAGAATGCAAAGAAGATAAACAAGTATCATAAGGCCTACCTAGGGAGACACAATTCTCCCATTATGGTTTCAGATAGCCCTTCAGATTGTGGAGGTGATATTGACCCAAAGTACCTCCATTATATTCTTTTTCTGGTGTCATATGAAGACTGATGAGGAAGGAGTGATGGTTCGTCCATTTTCATCATGAACAAAGAGAGGACAAGTATACTTTGATGCTGATGAATCAGAGTAGCATCCCTACCCTATTTTTGTTTTATGACACCATTTCCACTACATCAAAATTGTTCTCCTCAACATATCTATGGTTTTTTATCTTTATTGCTGATGTGGAAATATTTTTAGCTGGTGTGGGGAAGAGATGTTTGAATCCTTAACTTTGTTGGAAAATATGCCCTTTTCGGGTAGTATATATGTTTTTTCTTTGGCTAGTAATGGAGAATATTCTCTAGTCAACAAGGACAAGATGCTTTGGTGCTATTGTAGTAAAGAATTATGCCTTTTCAAAGGTTGGTCGGTCTACTTCAACCAAATCGTGTGAAATTTTATTTAATTTTATTTCCCCTATTCTGCAAATGATTACATGTAACTAACTAGGGAATATCTCAAATTCAGTTTAAATTAGCTTTCAAATTAAATGAAATGTAATTGTAATTCATCATGTTGCTTGTTGTTCCCTTATTATATAAAAGGAATTTTAGGGTTGATTAAAAGGTATTCAAGTTTTGAGTCTCAGAAGGGTCTAAGTGGAAACTAAGCTCATGAAGGAGCAATATGTAAATCAATGCGCAAATGAATAATTTAGTAAGAAGTCTGGGGTGTAAGTCTACTTGTAATGACCTCAAATAGTTTTATAGTAGTAGCAAGTATAAATGAAAATGCTAGTTCCTAAACATTTTCTCTCCTGTGTAATTTTCTTCCTTATTATGAATGAAATGGTTAATGGTCTTTTCATTTGTCTTCAATTCTTTTAATTGAATTATTGATTTCACTTCTGCTTCAATTCAACGGATTGATTAAATGCTAAAGTGAAGTCTTTGATTTATGAGGAAAGAACATATGATAGATAAGTAGTTATGTTTAAGGCATAGTGAGTTGAATATTGTAATGCAGTATATCAATAGTCCATTAATTATGGGTTCAATTTGCTAAATTATCATTGGTTATTATAAGAATGAATCCATTGCCCCAAGGTAAGGCACTGGCCTTTTAATTTGGTTATTTTAAGGGATAAATGAATTAGTTGTTCACTTGACCGAGGGCTTGAAATAAGGATGAAAATAATCTAAAATTTTTTAAAGTACAATGTACAAATATGAGGTACCTGTTGATGGGTGTTTTGCACACTTTTTCAGCACAAGAAGTGCATACATGCACTACCTCTCTTGAAAGGAAATCTCCAACAACAAGTTTCTAAGAATATCCCCAAGGTCTCTCGGGTGTCAGGTCATGACTTGCATGGAACTCCTCAATTGATGTTTGATATGATTTTGTTGGTAATCATAGGGCAGACTTACATAGCTGGATGCATAGTGGATCTTAAAATTTGAAGTTTCTGAGATGGGAGTTAAGGTGCAATTTGTTGTAGGTTCAGACAACAATCTAAAACTTTAATGTTTTCCTTAAGTTTTGGCTTTAAAATGTGAAATGAACCTTAGCACAGGTTGTTTCTAAAAAAAAAGGAAAAAGAGCGGGAAAGAGGGAAGGTTCTTGGATCTGCAACTAATTGTGAATAGTAATCATGGAGTTCCTTCCATGGACAACTTCCTTCAATCATAATTTCACTTAACCATAAAATTCACAATCTCATGAAATTAGTGCTATCTTATAAGGCCTACAGATATTTCACCATTCATTCACCATAGACATCCATGAACAAAGATAAATGTGTGGAGCAGCTTTGAATTCAAGCCCAGACTAACTTTACAAAACCATTTACCAGAAGCAAACAACAAAAAGTATGGACTAGGAAGGCATCTACACTACAATTTTTTTTGTGATCATGGAACAACATTACCAAGATCTACTTAAGCAGTTTAAATCTAACTAGAACAAAAATTTAAATCTAAATAAAGCATGTAACAATGGATATTGAATCATGAAACATGTGAAGAACTCATAAAATGCACCAAGTCAATGCATTTTCATTAAAAACTTTTGCAGGATGTCTTTACAACAACTCAACTCTCTCTTGAAAATGAGAGGAGATCCCCTATTTATAGTGCCCAAAACGTAGAACGAATGGCCAATATTTATTCTCATTGTGTGGCCAAGATTTGCTACAAGCTAGGGTTCTACCTACCCCCAATATATTACAACATAAAATACAATTTTTTCGTCATCCCTATTTCGTCTTCTAGTGACAACATTGTAGCATTTGTCTTTTGTTGATTTCTCTTTTTTCTATACCTATTCCTTTAGAAGTTCTTCACTAATAATAGGGTTGCCTTCCTGCTTCTTCAAAGTTGCATACTCCATGAATTTCAAGATTACCGATTGGAGTTTGTCAACTTCCATGATCTCGGACCGCAACACTTGATAGCTCCATTCTTTGGAGTTGTCCTCAAGCCTCTTCGAGTCATCATCATACTTGGCAATGTGGTCCCTGAATAGTTCTGACTGGGCAAAGGCATGGGCGGAAAAAATCATGAAATCCTTGGTTATCTCATCTGACATCCCGTCCTCCATATTTTTATGGAAATGGGGCTTTATTATCTCTGGATCAATTTGCACCATAGTCATGTCATATCCCATCATTAGCCTCAAATATTGGGCACAATCTGCCCTAATTTCTTTGACCCATTCAATATCTGGATCCGCTTTATCAATTACCTACTCAAACCTTTCTTTCCTATTATCAAAGTCCCACTTCCACACATCCACTAGCAATGATCGTCCCTTTTGATTACAAGCTCATTTTCCCATGTGGCTTTTGGTAGCTCAAGGATAGCCTCAAGATTTGGATAGGTGGACCTATATGTCACAAGGAAGTTGGTGCAAAGTTTCTTTGTTCCTTCCAGAGACTGTTGTAGGTCCAAGAACTTGTTGGTTGTGCGAACAACCCGACTAATACCCATATTTTCAACATATAGAACCTGTCAGAACTAGCTTTCTATAGTTTTGTCCAGGTTCTTACTTTTTTCCAGCTTGTTAATTTGTTCCTTGGACAACAGTTGGGGTGGAGCCGCAGATGTGGTAGGCATTTCCTCAGCTAAAGACCATTGTTGGATGTAAGCTGTCAAGTCGACTACCTGTGCTTTAAGCTCATCCTTGGATACTTTATCTTGTTGTATTAAATGCACCACCATAGCCACAAACTCCTCGAGGTGCTCCAACTTTTTCTCTCTAGTACCAATTCCTAAGTCAATGGTGGAGATATTATAGCTTACTCCTTCTTGGCCTACCGCCGGTGTTGCTACTTGCACAATTCGGGACCGAGATGCATCCATCGTTACCTTGGATATGATATTGGGCTTCTTCTCCTTCTTGGTTGTGATCTGCACTCAGGCTAGGATAGCCTCTACTCTTGCTCTAGGAGCCTTTGGGGCAGGATTCTTCTTTTCAAGCTGCCTCTCTAGCCATTCGGGCATAGTATATTTTCCCTTGGGAGATTCTCGATCACCCTCACCTTCCTTTGTTTGGATCTCTGTTTGTTCACCTATGGGATCCCTCTCTTTCATTTTAGTGATGTCTCCCTCTTCCTCATCGGAGTCTCGGACGAACATAAGGCGTTTGATAAGAGGCCTAGTAGGCAATCGCTCCTAGGGACTTTCTTCTATCTCAATTCCCTTCTCTTTCCTTTCTTCAACTTGTTCATCCTTGTGCACATGCTTCTCGGGCTTGTCTTCTTCTATATTTCCTTCTTCTCCATAAGGAGGTGGCACATCCTCCTACTGTTCCCCTATAGGGAGTTCCCCATCTTCTGCCACCCTACCACCTTCTTGCCCTTCTCCTCTAGGAGGTGACCTTTCTGCCTCTTCTTCAACATGTTTCAACTTTCTGGCCATTTCCTCCTTGAAATCATCATCAAAGGTTTGTATAATGGTTCTACCACCTGTATCCTCCTCTTCATCTCCACTTTCAAAAGACCCTATTTCTTCTTCTTCATGAGCCACCCTATCAATCTATTGGTGTTCATACTCTGGGTGTTCATGGTACTCACCAGCTTCCTCCTCTACTACCATTGAAGCTTCTTTTTCTTGCCTCTCCCATTCTTTAGAAATTAACATGGTGGTCTCCATTGCTAATGGTCTCGTTGGAGGTTGTGTAGGAATAACATAGGTGAGGACCTGCTCTAAGGCAACTTGAATGGTGGGGTCCAAAAATATCTGGGAGATCTCAGAGGGGATATTTTGCATGTGTCATGAGAAAGCTTCTGACAATGTGAGTGCAGGCATTGGTGTTGTCACCATTGCAAATAGAAGCAATGTAGTAGGTGACATGGCAGTGGAGGAAAGCAGAGAAGTTGCAATAGAGGAAGAGTCAATCATTTTATGGGCCCAGCCAGGCAAGAGGAGGTGAGATGGTCTGAGATGTCCACCACAGGTGAGGATGTTGCGACCATGGCCTAGGAAATAGATGGAAGGGTGGCAGAGATAGGGAGAGCTGGAGGAGGCTTTGGCTGATCTGTCTTCCCTTGCTCACCCTCCTGAAGGGGACCTTCTTGAATTTTTGGCTGCTCCATGGCACTTCCCTTCTGTTTGGGCCTCTTAGAGGGTAAGCCTCCTAAGTATTTTCTTGAATAAACCTTGGGATTTGGAGACTATTCCACCTCAATCCCTTTCCTCTTCTTCGATCTTGTAAGCGGAGGAGACTTGGATGTCCCTCCTATTGAAGTCATGGCAACAACATATTCTATGGCACTAGGCTCAATCTTGAGCACCTGATATGTCATGACAACCCCTTGTTACTTTAATTAGGCTACTTGTCCCTTAACCCATTCTTCGGTATGAGCCACAATTGGTTTAGTTACAATATCGAGTTCATCGACATCCTATTAATCCCAATCTATCATTGGTAGTGGTAGGTTAGCGATTACGTTATATCTAGGATCCATGATGGTGCTCTCATCCTCTTCGACCTGTTCTGGTATGGGAAATAGTTGCACCCTTCTTACGAAGTATGTAGTTATCCACATGTAATGTCTTGACACACCTCCTTGTCACCTTAGTAATCTACCCAAAAATATTCAACGTGACATAAATGGGCATACCCTGGTCCTAGTTCCTTTCTCACATGCCCATATGGGTCCACCCATGGGCGAGCAGTGTGTAGGTGGAAATGATACTCCACCAATTCCTTTTCAGAATTCCTAGCACACTAGGAAGTTTGCAATTTGTACATTCCTTGACTGAAGGATAAGGGATAATGGATCCCTGCCAAATGTCTACTACTGAGGATTGAATGCACATGTTGCAACTGCCGAGAGAGCTCTAATAGTATGATCCGGTCATTGGGGTATCGGGGCAACATATTCGGACTTTCTATGAAACCCTAGGGATGAATATATGTGAATTTGGGGTATTGTATGAATAAGAAGGCGTATTGCTTTAAAAATGTTCGGGCATTGTGAGAGACCCTTCTCTCAAAATCTCCTCCAAGCAACCTGATGATATGGCCGATGAAGGCGTCGTTCACCCTGCAATACTCCTTCTTGAAGTTCGTGAACTGGAGCTAGGGATATTTATCATAGACCTTCAATCTTCACCCCAACTCCTCATCGAGTGCCAAAAATAATCCACTGTACTGGCTCCGCTCAACCAGTGAGTACATGAGATAGGACGTCATATAGAATCTGGAGGTCTTTTTTATGTTCATGAATTGGTCATGGAAGTAATTGCTTATGATGCCTCCCCAGTAGAATGAGGATTTTGTGGTGACATCTTCATCCCCACGGAGGATCTGCTCAACAAAATATACCATCCATTCTTGGAAATCTGCAGTAGTGGGGAGGCCCATCACCCTGCTCAACATGGTTACCAGGTAATGGTAGTCCTCATAGAATTTGTTGTAGAAGAGTTCTTAAGGCACCTTTGAGGTGCTGCCCCTTTTCTCTTTGAGCCAGTACTAATTTATTAGTTTCTTGCTTCCCATCAAGTCCTCATTCCATGTTGCTTTACCTTCCTCCATGGTGGGAATGTGAAAAGTTTTAGTAATTGCCTCAGCTGACATATCAGCAAGGATGTTCCCATCCATATCAATAATGGTTCGTGTATGTGGCTGATAAGCCTACTAATAAGCCATGACCATTTTGAGGGATACGAGGGATGGAGGGAAGCTTGCAACTTTTGTAATTCCACTTTGTCTGATTAACCTTCCATTATTGGTCTTCAGGTGGATCCTGACCCTTTGCTTAAATTCATGAATATTGACGTGGCCGATATTGGTGTATGTGATCTTTCAGTCAGTGACGATTTTTGAATGTAGAGGCTCACCCTAGAATTGGTACTTCCTTTGGTCTTTATCCTCTTTTCCATGAGGAGTCTTTTATTTTCTTTCCTTTGTCCTTTTCTATAGCTGCCCTCGAGGATCTTGCACCTGATTCGATATATCCTGTGAACAAGGCCTAATGAGTACAACCAATCATGAAAGCATTAATATTAGTCAAAATCTCATGGATGAAATTCAATTAGACAAAATATGATTAATGAAATAAAATCTTTACTTCTCGATGCCGTTATTCATTTTCTAGAGGGATTTTGGACAACCTGGGCCCAGGGGGCCAAACTTCCCTAGTAGGAACGTTGTTTTGAAGGATGAATAGTGTAGGGTAATCTAGGTGATTTCTCCTATCTTAATATTTTGATGGTTTGAAAGGCTCGTGTTGAAGAGAGTCAAATTTGAGCACATGGGTCAAGATTAGTTTTCAAATTTGAAGTTATTTTGATCAATTTTGGAGCTCGCTGAGATTCAAGGCCAGAAAGCTGTCAGGGCTTTGTTGTTTGAAACGACCAGGAAGAAATGAATTTCTAGGGTCAGAACTCTGGGGTCTAGGAGCTGGGAGCTCAAAGGATGGCTGATGGTTCACTTTTTACTTTGAGGTGTTCGAGCCTGAAGGGGCGGGAAGCCGTCAGGGTTTCGTCGTTTAGAACGACGGTCGTGGCATGGAAACCTGGTGGGAGTGGCTTAGTAGACCGGACTCAGCATCGAGTTTGGGTGCCATTTTTCTTTGTTAGGTTTCCCAGAAAATGAGGGGGCTGAATCTAGAAGTCGGGAAGACAGGCCTATTTTTTCCTTTTGAATTGTGTGAGATGGGATGAAATCTCACTGGGTGGAGCTCGGTGAAGGAAAGGATGCTAGAGATCAAATTCTACAAGGTCGTCATGGTAACCAGAGGGTCGAGACCCAAGAGGTGGGGAGACATCACAACACGGCAATTTTAAACAACGAAGACTCCAGGACAACCCGCAGACGAAACCCTGAGCACCGGGACCCGACAACATGACGACACAGTTTATTTAAGCTTGAACTTCAAATGACAAAAGGAAAAATAGACCCCAGAGGGCAGAAAGGCATGTTCTCCTTGCCATTTCGGAATGGCAGAGGCAATGAGGAGTCTTGGGGATAGAGTCCCATGGGAGTGGGCCCACGAAGCAGAGATGGAGGCTAGATTTTGAGTGTTTAAGTTTGTTCAAATCTTTGGCGATTGACCGATGGAGGGTTGGGGTGGTAGGCCCGGGAGGCTATCCCACCATTGGGTCAGACTAAGATTTGCGCAAGGTTTTGACAGCAATGATCCGATGTGGGCCTGGAGGGTGCGAATGCCCTGTGCGATGAATGGTGGCGGTGAGGTTTAGTTCTGATTTGATCTTAGGAGGTGATTTGGAGGTTTCTTTGGAATTTGACGACATGGGTTTTGTAGGTTTTGTCATGTTTTATGAAGCTAATATGTTTTAGCCCATGTTTATTCATCATTTTAGGCGTAAAATCATAAAAAAAACTCTCAGAGGAACGAATGATGAACCTATGTTGAAAGTCCGATGAGGGAAGATGCGAAATCCACTAAGGATGACCGAATGATGATCACGGATGCGAGAGCGGCAGGCGACAGATGCACTGGAATCCTTAGCAAGTGCTTTGAACTCCTCTAAAAAACCTGCCAAATGAAAATGATAGGTTGAGCCAGGTATATATACCCAAACATGCATTTAATACTCATTTAATGACCATACAAACGAAAAGAGGGTTGGTGTATTCAAATCCCAGATGACAGTGGGTGGTCCAAGGGCCGGGGGCCAGAAAAGACGCAGTTAGATGGCCACTTGAAACTTCATTTTCAAATCGTCGATGAAAGGGAACTTGGGGTTCAGAGGGCGAAAAGACACCATAGGTTGGCCATTGGAAACGACGAATATGGAATGGAGTTTCCATGACAAAATTCTAGTGGACCTGACCCGGTGCGGAAAAAAGCAGTCCAAAACATTGCAAATTTAAATTGGTGGAAAACGAGGAGCCGGGGCCTGGGGTTTGGGAAGGTGGGAGCCTTTCGTCGCTTAGAATGGCGAACACCTAGAGGAAACCCAGCGAGGTAGGCCCACTAGGGCCCAAGGCCGCTGGTAGAAGAAAACTATCAAGGAGAGTTCTCAAGGATCCAAGACCTAGCCAAATCGGAGGGGATGAAACACCGTCAACTTAAGATGAGGCTTTGGAGGTACCCTGACCATCTAAGACACCAAAATGGGGGCACACAAAATGATGCCTTGATAGAATGACCTAGCAAGGTGAAAGAAAAGAGGGTTCTTGTTCTGAATAGGGAGTGTGTGCTGAGGGCGCAAAAAATGGTGACTCTGCTAGGAAACGCTCCCAAGCATTCTAGGGATAAGCATTCATTATGAACATAGAATCTCTAGTTTTGCAGACCAAGAGCAAACTTCCAAGAGTGAACTGGGAGGATAGAATCCTGAGTTGGGTCAATCTACAGGACATTTCAGAAGTGTGTGTGGTGAATTTATTCCCTTCTGCAGGAACTGTGACAAGTGGCTGCTAATCCAACCGAGGAAGCTACATAAACAGTCCAACACCAAAAGTAACCTAGACATTGCCCCGTTGCTAGTTAGGCATCCATAGCCCTTGTAGACACCTAAAAATGGTCTGGAGAATCTAATTAATTAAATACAACTTATTTGATTAATTAATCTTAAATTCTTCTACTTAGTAAATAAATAGAAATATTTATTTATATTAATTTCATTTATAATTCTTCTATTTTTCTCTCCTAATTAAATAAACAAAATTAAAAACTTTGTTTTATTTAATTATTATCATTTTTATCACATTATTTCTCTCTTAATTAAATAAACAAAATTAAAAACTTTATTTTATTTAATTGTTATCATTATTTCTTCTATCTTAAAATTAATACACAATTTAAATAAATTGTGTTATTTAAAATCACATTTCTTCTTAATTAAATAAAGATTGCTAAAAATCTTTTATTTAATTATCATTCTCCTTTTAATTTAATAAAACAAACCCTATAGTTTGATTTATTAAATTATTTATTCCTCCTTTTGCTAAATTTAAATAAATTAAAAATATTTAAATTTATGCATAAAATTTGCACTATTCACTCACCAATAAATATTTATTTCTCACCAATCAAATTAATGGCACTGCCATTCACGGGAAAGCTTCAGGGAAAATTTGCAGGAAGTTCTCTCAACAACCTTCCACCCACCTTCCCTCTTATCTTGCCTGGTGTTTTCATGGGGAGAAACCATTCTCCATGATCAGCTCCTTCTTCTCATCCCATGCCTTTGGATTCTCCAGAGGAAATCACAGCCCCTCATCCCGGTTTCCTGTGCAATTGTGCTGCCGTGAAAGCTATAAATACAGCTCTTGGGCTACAAGAAAAGGATCCCAACTAATGCAATCTTACTCTGCAGGTTTCCAAAGTGCTCAAGCATCCAAACTATCCAGCATTGAAGCAACCATCCAGCATCCATCAAGCATCAGCATTTGCAGTCATGGCTGCCATTAGAATAGAGCTTGCACATTTAGATCATAATAGAATAGCATAATCTCATTTCTCATTCTCTAAGTGTCACTTTAATAATTTAATTAGCTTACAAATCTTAGAGCCAAGTAAATTAGAGAAGTATTTAGAGTTAGAGAGCAATAGGATAAATTTATGTAGATTTTGTAGTTTAAATTAGTTTAAATTTCTTAATCTTAGATGCAATTATCTTATTTAGAAGCGTAGATGCATAGTTTAATTCATTTTTCCCCTTCTACAGCTTACAATTTGGCGCCCACCGTGGGGCTTTACCCCATATTTTGCTAACTTTTTGAAAATCGTGTCGTACAGGAATCAGCGTGAAAGTTTTTGCGGGATCGTGAGTTTTTGCAGCGCGCCGGGGGTCTGTTTCAGCGCGCCGGGTTCCTTTTACAGTGCGCTCAGTTACTGTTCCAGCGCGCCGGGTTCCTGTTCCAGCGTGCCTGGTTTCTGTTCCAGCGTGCCATATTTTTATCTTTAAAAGCATTTTTTTCATCTGGATCCGACGCGTCTGCGGCCAGATTTCTTTTTTGTCTTTTTGTTTGGTTAAAATTTACCAATCCTAGGATAGAAACAGTTAAAATTTACCAATCCTAGGATAGAAATGGTTAAAACTTACCAATCATAGGATAGAAATGGATTAAAATTCACCAATCTTAGGATAGAAACGTCACACTTCTTTTTGGAGGTTTAAAAATTGAACATCATGCTTGTCATGGAGCAATATCTCCATTAGAATAAATCACTTGTCTTTTGGGTTTTAAAAAGAACAACATTTTTTGCTGTGTTTGGGTGATAGGTTTATGCTCTCCCCTTAACTGGGTGCATCAGAAAACCAGACTCACCATTTACTTTATGCAATTTCAAGTTTTCTTAAAACCTTTAGACAGGCCTGCCGTAGTGGGAAAAAGTACTCACCCTACGGGAACGACCTGAGTGGGGACAGCCAAAAGCCATGGTATTCCAACCCACTTAAAAATTTATGTGAATTTGGGGAAACCCTCTTTCAACGGAAGTGTGCAGGATAACCATCCCCAAAATCTTTGTTTTAAAGATTGGGAGGTCTCTCGAGGGAGTTTATCCATTTGCCGCTCCGAACGGAAACCCTATCTAAGAACCTAGAACTAGAAGCACGCTTGTCAGTTTCTAAACATTGTAATACTCGGCGGTGCAGGGGCGGGGAAGAATCTACCCTCAAGCACTCACCATATAATTGCCAAGGACTGTTTGCTCAGGGGATCCGGTATCCACTTCCGTCACTCTGAGTACGCACCTGGAAAAGACAAAAACACGGGCGCCCTCTAGGGGGTGACATGGCTGTGTGAGTCGACACAATTCCAAGCTGTGGGCCGTTCGAGTATATAACAATGACCTTTTGTCTCTAGGAGTGAGTCTATTTGATGTGTTTATCTTGTTATCAAACCAGTGAAAATCAAGAAGAATCATTGATTCTTAAGAACATACACTACTTGTTTAGATTCTAGGATTTTAAATACAACCATTCTATTCTTGATTGCTGTGTTTTCTATCATTAAACTCAGATAAGATCATCACATAAATCCTTAAAATCAAAACACTTGTGGATTTCTCATGATTCGAGATTGGGTATCCACCAAGTTTGTCAAGAAATCTCTTGCCAAACGAATCCGAAAACCAAAGAGAACACTTGCATACAAACAACTCCTAAGAAAACAAAGGTTTCTGTATCAAAGCAGGAAAGTTCTACTCCAACATAGAACTTTTATTCATAGGTATCACGATTTCTCTAGAGGTTATACAGACGACTACGCTGTAGCTCCCTTAGATTCACAAGCATATTTCCAAAGAAGAGCTCTTAGGCAACACCACAATCATAGTCAGAGAATTCGTCCAGAATACATTCCACAACCAGCCATCCAATATGATACAGACCAAGTGAGTTTCATAGAATAAGATAGTTTTTTTTTTCTGTCTTAAACCCCTTAAGGTCATAGTTTTGGCACGCCCGGTGTCTGTTTTAGCACGCTCGGTATCTGTTTTAGCGCGCCTGGTTTCTATTTCAGCGCGCTTGGTCTCTGTTTTAGCGCGTCCGGTATCTGTTTTAGCGCTCCAAGTCTCTGTTCTAGCGCTCTTGGTCTCTGTTTTAGCGCGTCCGGTATCTGTTTTAGCGCACCAGTCTCTGTTTCAGCGCACCCGGTATCTGTTTCAGCGTGCCTAGTCTCTGTTTCAGCACGCCCAGTCTCTGTTTCAGCGCGCCCGGTCTCTGTTTTAGCGCGCCATAAAACCTGAAAAATAGAGAGTTAATAGGACATTTTGTGAGCTTACCCATATCGAATACAAGGTTTCCATCAGTTCAAAACATTTTTTTTCACAGTCAGAACACTTAAGTCATACAAAAGGAAAGCTTTACCCCTACACCTAGATCTTGCAGCATCTTGCATAGTGTCATTATCACCAAAATCTGAGATTTTCTGTCAAAGTTTCCCTATCAAGGATTCTATCATCCTTTCATCACGAAACTAGACAAGACAAAATCAGATTTTAAATCAACAACCTTGACATTTATCCAATCAAATCCAAGATCAAAGTCTAAAGTAAACCTTTAAACATTTGTATGCCTATCTTCACACGATCAGCATATCAAAAGAAACAACAAGAAGAAAATGAAAGAATAGCAGCCATGGCTGAAGAAAACCCTTGGGGACGATATAGCAACACTGATCCTCTTATTAACTCACATGAGAAAGAAATAACTGCAGAGGAAATCGAGAAAGTTCAACAAGACCCTCATTTCCATAAATTTATGGAAAAGATGCTAGAACAAGACATGGAAAAGTATCTTCTACTATTAGCTGACAAAGGTGCTAAACTTCCTAAAGACTTTGATGTCAATCAACTCAAGGAAACAACCACACCTAACTCAACTAGTATAGAAAATCCAAATCAAATAGATGCTTTGACAAAACAAATCCAACAGTTACAATTACAGTTCCAGAATATCCAACAAGGGCCAACAAAGAGGTATCTATTACAAGACATTTGCCCTTATCCATTTGACTCAAGCATTAACATGATACCATTTCCAAGGTATTGTGAGTACCCAACATACAACAAATATAATGGGAGAACTGATCCGTTTGATCACGTACAGGAATTTTGAGCTATGAGCATAGAGTTCGCACACGAGGACTCTTACTACGATTATTTCCAAGAAGCCTAGGAAACACTTGCATGGAGTGGTTTTCTAAATTAGAACCTGGGATTCAATCCTTTGAGGAATTAATCAATAGGTTCATAACACACTTCTCATTCAACATCCAACATGGGGTAACCTTAAAAGAACTTTACAACACCAAACAAGCAAAGGGCGAAAAAGTTTCTTTCCTTTCTCCAACGATGGAGAAGGCTATTTGCTAAATACCCTAGATCTATTCCTGAAGAGGAGAAGATAGAGATGTTCATTGATAACTTAGTAGATGACATGAATTACAGATTGGACTTACAATGTCCATCCACATTTGAACAAGTTATCGAAAAGGGACTCAAAATCGAAGAGGCTCTAATCAAAAGAGGAACAATCAAACACTTCATTGAAGGTTCAAGCAATAACCATTCCTCTAACAACAACAACGAAAAGCCAAGATTTTGGCAAAAGAACAAGAATACTGATACCATGATCGATACACATGCACCTAAACCAGTATTCACCTTGACACCAACTACTACAAACAAACAAAACAATGGTTTTAATGTCAAACAAAGTAGTGATCAAGGAAATAATCAAAACAGTGGAGAAACAAAAGCCCAATCATTCCAACGACCCTCCAATAAAAGAAAATTCACACCGTTAGGACAATCATTGGAATCAGTCCTCAAGGAACTTTTAAACGAAAAACTCATTCAAGTGCAAGAGGCTAGAAATTGGGACCCTCAAGTCAAACCATCATGGTGGAATGACTTACATTACTGTCACTATCATCAAAATAAAGGTCACATGACTGAAAATTGTTGGCAATTAAAACATGTGGTACAAGACCTCATAGATCAAAAGAAAGTATTCGTAGAGGGCCCTCAAACAAACAAGGATCATACAACATTCAAAAATCCTCTACCCAATTATCAAAAGGGAGAATCTTCTTCCACAAACACCAAAGGTAAAAACGTTGGTTATGTTTATGATGCAACAATCCTTTGTCTTTCTGCTGCCAAAGAGGATGAAGAGTTATGCAATCAAATCAACCAGAAAAACGACATTACACCTACCAAATTGGTACAACATATGGACAAATCCGAAAACCAAATCAATGTAGTCACACTCAAAGGGAAACAAGAGTACCAACCGGTTAATGCCACAACAAGGGCACAATCCAAAGTTATATTGAAAGGAGCATCAATATCATCCCCATCAGTGGATCCCCCCTCCAATCAATATAATCTCATCGATCAATTGCAGAAAATACCGGCACAAATATCAATCTTGGAACTTTTGAAGATTTCCCCATCACACAAAGAGGTTCTTGAACAAGCTCTCGTATCAACTACAGTACCTAACAATCTGGATGTGTGTCAATTCCAAGCTATGGTGGGACATCTATCTGCACCTCATTGCCTTTCATTTTCTGAACATGATGATGTATCACTCACCCACCCGCATAATTCTGCCCTTCACATTGAAGTCCTTATCCATAAACATCGTGTAAAACGTGTCCTGATAGATGGAGGGGCTGGTTTAAATATTTGTACCTTAAAGCTGATTCGTGCACTAGGATACTCAGATGAAGCCATTGATACAAGAAGAAAAATCACAATCAAAGCATATGATGAAGAAGAAAGGTCCTCTAAAGGATTGATCATATTACCCATTCAAGTTGGGCCTATTGTCCAAAAAGTGGTTTGCCAAGTCTTAGATAGGGAACTGACATACAACATACTGTTGGGACGCCCTTGGATCCATGATATGCAAGCAGTACCTTCTACCTATCATCAATGCCTGAAATTTCCCGTCAATGGACAGGAGGTAACAATCACAGCAGACTACAATGACACCCAAGCTTGTCATACATTGAAGACATCTCAGGATACATTCATACCTAACAACAGAGAAGTTAGCACATCAGATAGTGAGCAACAGCAGAGCTTCATTTCAAAGTGGCTTCCAAAACAACAAAAATCACAAGAGATAAGGGTGGCACAATCTAACTCTTCAAATGTTGAAGAACAATTGGCTCCACTCTCACATCAATTCACCAAGGAAGTACAGATAAGTGACAAAGGAATAAGTGAATATGGTGTTGGACACTCATTTCATCTATCACAAATGTTACCCTCCTTACAAACATATGGACAGCCATCTACAAACACCCACACTTCAGAACAATCTACAACAGCATTAGATGGCAGATTTGTAAAAGCTGGGAGCTTAGATGAAGAATCAGAAGATAAGGCCATACTAAATTGGCTTTATAAGGATGAGGAAGCCCCCGCTTCCACAAGTAACATCATAGAGACAAATCAATATGGGAAAGGAAAAACTATTCTTGAGAAGATGGGATATTCAGGACAGGGACCTCTTGGGTTAAGGAAACAAGGCATAACAGAACCAATCCAGCCTCTTACGCTCCAACATAAGGATAAAACTGGACTAGGATACACAGAAAAAGCAAGAGCAGAAATCACCAATAAAACTGTGGAGCGTATTCTTCAAATAAGAGATAATTCTGAAACAGATTCAAATGAGTATGAGTGGGACAACTTATCAGAAGTTTCCTATGAAGATATTCAGGTTGACATTATCAAAAAGTATACCCCCAATCACGAGGAGGGTCAAAGCTCAAGTTTTAATCCTATTGTCTTTGAAACACAAAATTTTGATGACTCAAGTGAAGATGAACGGACATCGATTGAGATAAATGATGTGGAAGAAAATACCTTTGTAGGCCTCGACATAACCACAGACAACCTGGACGACATTTTCGTCCGAGCTTTCACAATCGCCGACCTCAACCCATCTAATGATTCGTTGCCTTTACTACATCCCAAACTTATCGAATGGGAACCCCAACATCCTATCAATCTCCCTGTTTTTGACAATGACTCCTCCATTATTAACTACCTTTGCTGTGAGGAATCTGATACTTGTTCTACCAATACTTCTTTTAATGACGCTTTTAGGCAGGAGGATGCCAAGCCTTCCAGTTGCAAAAATATGAAAGAAAAAAATGGATCTAATGGTGAAAACCATTCTATGGCAGTATTTGATCCTAAAATAGTAAAAATAAAGAACGCATCCGATGGCGAAAACCTCATTGAGGCACCAAAGGATGGAAGGTTTGACATCCTCCCGCAACATTACCATGAAAGATCATCAGTATTGATAGAACCCACATAGTCTATTAATATTGGCACACAGAGAAAGCAAGAATACTACACCTGGCCGCATCCATGACAGATACAGAAAAGCCAGATTTTATCAAATTCTTTGAAGAACGATGCATCAATTTTGCTTGGTCATACTCTGACATGCCAGGCTTGGACACAGATCTCATTATGCATCACTTATCCTTACCAGCTGGCACTAAACCAGTAAAACAGAAGCTGAGGAAAATGCATCCACATGTTGCATTATTAGTGAAAAATGATTTGAAGAAATTACTAGATGCTGGATTCATCAGATCTATTGATTATGCAGAATGGATATCCAACATTGTACCTGTTTCAAATCCAGATAACACCATTAGAATATGTACTAATTTTTGGGATTTAAATAAGGCATGCCTGAAGGATGATTTTCCTTTGCCAAACATAGACATGATTGTAGATCTCAAATCCGGTCATCAAATGCTATCACTCATGGATGGATTTTTAGGATACAATCAAATCAAGATAGCCCCTGAAGACCAGGAGAAGACAACATTTACATGTCCATGGGGCACCTTTTGCTGGAATGTCATGCCTTTTGGGTTAAAGAATGTAGGAGCTACATACCATTGAGCTATGACAACAATCTTCCATGATATGATGCACACCTTCATGGAGGACTATGTGGATGATATCTTAGCAAAGTCTTACACCAGGGAAGGACATCTAGAAATATTGGCCAAAATATTCGACAGGTTGGAAAAATTCAAAGTCAGATTGAATCCTAAGAAATGTGCCTTTGGAGTAACATCAGCAAAACTCCTAGGATACATAGTTTCTACAAAGGGAATTGAAGTAAATCCAACAAAAGTCCAAGCCATTATGGAAATTCCACCTCTTAAGAATATCAGTACATTAAGATCTCTACAAGGCTGACTACAGTCCATCAGAAGATTCATCTCTCAACTGGCAGATCGGTGTCATCCATTCAACCATCTTTTGCATAAAAATGTGCCTTTTAAATGGGATGAACAGTGTGAGAGTACTTTCAATCAAATCAAGCATTATCTGATGACACCACCAATCTTGGTACCACCCAGTGAAGACAAGCCATTGTTGCTATATATGCAACAACAGATATTTCTTTAGGAGCCTTGCTAGCACAAGAGGACAAAGAAGGAAAAGAACAGGCAATATACTATATCAGCAGGACACTCAATGGACATGAAGTAAACTACACCTTCATTGAAAAATCATGCTTAGCAGTAATATTTGCAACACAAAAATTGTGACATTATATGCTCACTCACACTATCAAGCTCGTTGCAAAAATTGATCCTCTCAAGTATTTACTGAGCAAAGCAGCTTTAACAGGAAGGTTGGCAAAGTGGGTCATGCTCCTCAGTGAGTTTGATATTCAATATGTTGAAAGGCGAGCTATCAAAGGACAAGTCATCGCCGATCAATTAGCAGAAGCTCCATTATCAGACAGTCATCCTATGACCATGGAATTTCCCGATGCAGATATCCTCAATGTTACAACACAACCATGGCAACTCTACTTCGATGGATCCTACACACAACATGGATCAGGGGCAGGAATTCTATTTGTCACACCTCTTGGGCACACAATCCCGCGATCATACAGGCTTACCTTCCATTGCACTAACAATGTGGCAGAATATGAAGCTTTGATCCTTGGAATTAAAGTGGCTATTGAATGGAAAATCACAGAACTACAGGTGTATGGAGACTCCCAGTTAATCATCTACCAAGTCAACAATGATTACCAAACTAAGGATGACACACTGATTTTGTACAAGAGGCTGGTGGATGACCTAAGAAAATACTTCATAGAAATCAAATTTGAGCAGATACCAAGATCAGAGAACAAAGCAGCAGATGCCATGGCCACAATAGCATCTCTTCTACAAATGCCTGAAACGCAAGATCGTTATCGATTTATTGTAGAACAAGTATCAAATCCTGCATACGCAAATCCCAAACCATAAGCCTTTTGGATAGTGCCCAATCTTCCATTTATGGAGATATTTATGCTTATCTAAAAGATAATATCTTATCACCAGATCTTTCTCGCAACCAAAAGCGCAACTTCATACGCCAATCCGCCAAACATACCATTATTGCCGACACCCTTTACCGTCGAGGCCTAGATGGTACTCTCTTACGTTGTTTAGAACATGACGAATCCGCTTCCGCTTTACATGAGGTCCATGAAGGAATTTGTGGAACACATTCAAGTGGATTATCTTTAGCCAAGAAACTCCTTCGTTTAGGGTATTACTGGCCACACATGGAACAAGAATCTTATCATTTTTTCAAAAGATGTTCAAAATGCCAGATCCATGGCAATCTTATACATGCACCAGCACAGGAGTTGCATCCATTTGCAACTACAAGGCCTTTCTGTCAGTGGGGATTAGACCTGGTAGGGAAAATTCACCCATCTTCAACTAATGGACACAAGTTCATTATCACAACAACTGAATATTTTACAAAATGGGTGGAGGCAGTTCCTTTAACCACAATCACTGGAAAGCAAATATCATCTTTCATTCTTAATTATCTCATTTGTAGATATGGGCTACCCCAGTCAATCATCACAGATAATGGCAGGCCTTTCAAGAACCAAGACGTCCAAGAGCTATGTGAAAAGTTCCACATCCAACATCGCTAACCCTCAGATACTCCTCATGTAATGGGCGCAAAGCCTAAACAAAACAATCCTAAAGATTCTCAAAAAGATCAGAATGAAGTGGACGGATTGCCTCACCAACTCGCCTTTGGGCTTACAGGACTAGTATCAGAACACCAACAGGAGCTACACCATATGCTCTTGTCTATGGATCAGAAGCAATACTACCTATTGAGGTAGAAATTCCATCCCTTCGAGTCTCACTAAAGGGACTCATTTCAGATGAAGATTATAGGGTCTCTAGACTTCAGGAATTAGAGCTACTTGATGAACGTCGACAACAAGCTGTCAATCATTTGACAGCCTATCAACAAAGGATGTCTAGGAACTATAATCATAGGGTTAAGCCTAGAGTCTTCCAGATCGGAGACTTGGTCCTACGGGAAAACCCTAGAAATCAAGCAGACAGAGAAAAGAAGGGAAAGTTTGAACCTAACTGGATAGGACCTTATGTCATCATATCAGTCTATGGATCAGGAGCATACGACTGTCTACACCAGAAGGAGACATGTTGGAGGAGCCCATGAACAACATTCATCTCAGGCGATTCTACACTTGAGGATATCCTAGTGCACGGTCAATAAAGTTGTCTTGATGAAAACCTGGCAAACAGGCCATGATTACAGAAAAGGGGAAAAATACAAAAAAATAAAAAATAAAAAAATAAAAATACAAAATACAAAGGAAAATGAAAGAGGACACAATAAAAACAAGTGATGAAAACCTGGCAAACAGGCGTTACTTGTGATTTTCACCAAACTCCTCTATCTACTGGGTACAGTGTTGTTACGATTGTTTCCTTTCATATCATTTCCGTCTATCAGTTGAGATTATCACTATCCATATCATAGCAGGGATACCATGTTTTACCCTAGCTTGGGGGCAACATCCTAGTGTTAATCTAGTACAAGTAGACTTTCAGCTTGCATGGAAGGACAGTCAAACATGACAACATCAGGTGGCAATCCATCAAAATCCAAAAACATCACAAAATCCAAAATCCAAAAACATCACAAAATCCAAAATCCAAAAACATCACAAAATCCAAAATCCAAAAACATCACAAAATCAAAAATCCAAAAACATCACAAAACATCCAAAACAGATAATCCAAAATCCAAAAAACATCAGAAAATCAAAAACACAAAAATAGAGTCTACATCACCAAAAGTGGAGTCTGTGGTTAGTCGAACTATGTGGTCTCTACGTGTATAACGTAGGCAAGACTAATCTTTGATCAGTCCCTGAGACCCCTAGGATAGGTCTTTTAGGTCACATCATTTAGTCAAACGTTTGGAAATATCATGCACACATCAGCACACACATCTCAACACTGATGATCTAATCTGAATAATGATTTGAAAATACATTAAGTAGAATTTGAATTGTTGTGCTTTTCATTTTATCATTTGATTATCATTTCTTTGGAACTACTCAATGATGTATTGAACTAGAGAAGTAAGGAAGAAGAATGATACCCTTTCTTTGTTTGTTGTTTGTGAGTTAGTCGTTATTATTTTGTGAATTGTCACGGGAAGTGCTCTACCAAGTATCATGGATGACATTCCAATTCACTTAAGAAAATGATTAATTCTTGTTTGTTTACGCTAGAAATGCTCAGTCATCATTGGTCTATCTTATACCATGATGCTTGTGTTCGCTTGCAATATCAAAAATCATGAAAGAAATACTCAGGTCATCATTGGTCTATCTCATATCATTGATGCTTGTATTCGCTTTCAACATTTTAAAATAAAGCTCAGTGATGATACAAAGCAGAATAAAAAGATTATTGAAATGACACTTAGATTTGCATTATAAAATAGGCATTTGCATGGTTAACATAGATTGCATTCATAATAATACATCTGCAGAGTACTAGTAGCACAAGTTACAATGATTCATTCACAAATGATGTTATCTTTTCTTATTTAAGACTGAGTATACTTGACATATGCAATTTTCATAATCAACATGCATATAGGATCATCTCTTCATCTCATCATAAATTCACAATAAAAAATCTCATTTCGTGATATCATATACACGTTATGTTACACCATTCATTTTTACGTTTACATCATCACATTATAGCATTCCATCTCATCTATCATTACATATTCATACATCATTATATTTTATTTACACTTCCATTCATCACCCATTTACATTTCATTTACATTTACATTTACCATCACATTTATCATTCATCATTCATTTCACTTATCATTCATATCTATCATTACGTTCACATCATCACATTATTGCATTCCATCTCATCTATCATTACATATCCATACATCATTACATTCACATTTCCATTCATCATCCATTTACATTTCATTTACATTTTCATTTACCATCACATTTATCATTCATCATTCATTTCACTTATCATTCATATCTATCATTACATTTACATCATCACATTACTGCATTCCATCTCATCTATCATCACATATTCATACATCATTACATTTCATTTACATTTCCATTCATCATCCATTTACATTTCATTTACATTTATCATTCATCATTACATTTTTACATACCATTTACAATTCATTACATCATTTCATTTATCACTTATCACATATTCATTTATCACTATCATTACATTTCCATACATCATTACATTAACATCACGTTTTATCTATCATACATTACATCTCATTAAGAAAAGAAATACATCATCAGTATCATTTCACATCATCATTACTGCATCCATCACATCAATACATCATAAAATCAATGCATCCATCACATCAATACATCATAAAATCAATGCATCCATCACATAAAACACATAAAATCATGTCATATATCAATCAAACCGCTGCACATATATATCTCATCAAGTGTAAAGTATACAATGAAGTCTGAAAAGAATGAACATAACATCATGTCAAAAATGGCTGTATCAATCTCTCAATGGGTACACATATAATCTCAAGTAGTACTCCCACCAGAAGGAGCAGGTCTAGCACCAGTATCAGTACCACCACCAGACGTCCCAGGGATCTCTCGGAAGAGGCTGTGTCACACCTCTGCTCACTGTCCTCGATCGAGTCCTCTCGAGCATGACTGAGCATAGCTGACTCTCTGCTCTGGGGGGCAAAACTCATGGTAGCGGCTCCGGTAGAACTCAATCTCAACACCTGCCCGCATGGCCTCTCGCATATAATCCGTTACAGAAGTCCCATCTGCCACTCTCTGTAACCTCTCTGTAGTCGCCTGTGCTGTCTCAGCTATTCGTCTAATGGTATCCTGCTCTGAAGTCAAGGCTGCGATCTGTGCCTGGGCTGTGGACAACTATGCTCGTAATCCTGTCACCTGAGCCTGTGCGGTCACTGCTGCCTGTAAAGCCCCATCTCTCTCACTAATCAGAGATGTGATCTGGGTCTGAGCGATAGCTAGCTGTGCCTGTGTCTGAACCTGAGTCTGAGCTAATAAACCCTGCACCTGTGCTAACTGTCCCTACAATGTCTGCACCTGCACCTGTAAACCCGCAATCTCTGAGGGATCTGCTGATGAGGAAGTGACTGCCTGCCTCTTACGAGGAGCACTGGAGAATGGATCTGATGTATCTACTACACTCGATCTCCCACCATCTCCACCATCATCAGCACTACTATCATCACTGCTATCAGAGCTCTCATCACTATCGGTCTCCGAGCTACTCTCCACATCCACATCAACATCCTCCTCTCTACCCCGTCTCTGACCAACCTGAAACCCCCTGCTGGTGCTACTGCTGGTGCCGCTGGTGCTACTACTGGTGCTGCCACTGGTATAGGTGCTGGCTCATCTGGAATAGTGATCCGTGGAGGAGGGTGTAGAGCCAGATACTCTCCATACTTAAGAGTAATAGGCGCCTCGACAATATCCCGCCGAACATCCCATGCTGATGGCTGTAAAGCATGGTAACCCTCAAAAAGTGCCCCGTAAGGCAAGCTGGGACCCCAATTAGGAACATCAATCCGTCGCCGTCCATAATGAGCTACACCCAATGGCATGCACTGCACAATACCATACTGTCTGTACACACGACGAAACAGGAACCGCTCCAAAACCCTGGGGCTCTTCCCGATCAAATACATAGAATCAGACAAGAACCCCAACTCAATATCATTGTCATCCCAGGCATCACAGTTTAGGTATGGATGCCAGGTCACTGCCTCTATATCATCAATGATCCATCTCCAATACTCAAGCTTACCCATCATATGCTGGGTAGGCCTGCCTCTATATCGAAATACATATGGCCTCGTCGCTGGTCTGGCCAACACTGGTATGGGACGCGTAACAACAATATGCTCCCAGGCCCATACTTGGAGAAGGGTAGCCCCTGCAGATAAACTACTGCCACCGAGATATACTATCCAATGCAAATCATGATATAACTGGGCAAGCATGCACATCCCCCATGTATATCTCGTCCTATGGACCACCAGGCCCTCTAGCACACGACCCCATCCAAGCGATAGACCCTTTGACCTCTTATCAGGACAAAGGAATCCACCAATGAAACCTGCCAAAACTGAAGGAAGAGGAGCATATGACTCATATATATCTATCCATGGGATCCACTCTCCTGCAATGTGGGGATCCTGAAAGGCTCTCTGCATGGCCTCTACACCGCCAACCTCCTCTGAATCATGAACCACGATCTCACCAACAAAGGGAATATGAAGAATACGCCATACATCCTTTGGCGTCACGGTCATCTCGCCAGTAGGTAAGTGAAAGGTGTTGTGGTCACTATGCCACCGCTCTGCCAAAGCTGTCAATAGACCCCTATTGAGTCTAATATGGGGCATGTCAAGTAAAGTCGCCAAACCACAAGCAGCAATATGCTATCTCTCATCAGGTGACAATCTCGGTATCATATCAAACGGCCACGGGAACTGCTCTCGCACCTGGATGACATCTAACTGCTCCTATACTCATACAAAACAAAACATTTTAATCAGAATATCACAAGATCATCAAATTTTCTAAACATTGTGCTTTTACCTATCAACCTATCAAATCATCAGGGAACCCTCATCTATCAATTGGGTTCAATCATTCAGAATGCATAATTATTCCTCACCTATCATGAGGGTAATTATTATCAATCAATAGATCTCGCTCATCATGAGATCAATTCCCACATATTTTAGTCAAGATCAAACTAAAATAGATGGAATCAAAAACAAATTGACGAAAATCAAATCACACAATGCTACATCAATCTATACCAAAAGTGCTACAAAATCAACCTAACGCGCTAAAACTATGATGCACTACAAAAAATCACGGGCGCGCTACACCGCATTCACCACGCGCTAAAACTCTAAAAACATGCAAAAAACATAAAAAATAAAGGCGTGAATTACGAGGACGAGTTGAGGTACATACCAGAGGTCCATAGTCGGCTGGATGCTAATGACGGCGCACACACTCGAGTCGATGGGTGTGGTATGGGATCGGCATCCTAGCTCTGAACACTCTAAAAGGTCTCTATCACAAAGATTGTAAAAGTCAAATGATCAAATGACTTTTGAAAATGACCTTTGGAGCATTTATAGGCTATTCTTGAGGGATTTTATGAGATTTATTTATTTTTATCAAATCACAGGGGCATTTACGAACAATCTTGTCAGGAGATAAATTGTTTCTTCATTAATTCATCATCAAACCATCATAAAATTTCACAATTCTTGAAAAATCATAAAAATCCAAAATTCATCACTTTATCTCCCGAGGGGGCATATATCACTATCATTTCGGAATTCATCATCTAGGGCAAGTCTGGAGCATGCTTTCAAACCTTTCTTCAATACTGGCAGGTGAAGCAAAATCATTCTTTGAAGCACTGCATAAACACATCACTTCAAAGAGGGGCAAAATGTAGACACCTAAAAATGGTCTGGAGAATCTAATTAATTGAATATGACTTATTTGATTAATTAATCTTAAATTCTTCTACTTTGTAAATAAATAGAAATATTTATTTATATTAAGTTCATTTATAATTCTTCTATTTTTCTCTCCTAATTAAATAAACAAAATTAAAAACTTTGTTTTATTTAATTATTATCATTTTTATCACATTATTTCTCTCTTAATTAAATAAACAAAATTAAAAACTTTGTTTTATTTAATTGTTATCATTATTTCTTCTATCTTAAAATTAATACACAATTTAAATAAATTGTGTTATTTAAAATCACATTTCTTCTTAATTAAATAAAGATTGCTAAAAATCTTTTATTTAATTATCATTCTCCTTTTAATTTAATAAAACAAACCCTATAGTTTGATTTATTAAATTATTTATTCCTCCTTTTGCTAAATTTAAATAAATTAAAAATATTTAAATTTATGCATAAAATTTGCACTATTCACTCACCAATAAATATTTATTTCTCACCAATCAAATTAATGGCACTGCCATTCACGGGAAAGCTTTAGGAAAAATTTGCAGGAAGTTCTCTCAACAACCTTCCACCCACCTTCCCTCTTATCTTGCCTGGTGTTTTCATGGGGAGAAACCATTCTCCATGATCAGCTCCTTCTTCTCATCCCATGCCTTTGGATTCTCCAGAGGAAATCACAGCCCCTCATCCCGGTTTCCTGTGTAATTGTGCTGCTGTGAAAGCTATAAATACAGCTCTTGGGCTACAAGAAAAGGATCCCAACTAATGCAATCTTACTCTGCAGGTTTCCAAAGTGCTCAAGCATCCAAACTATCCAGCATTGAAGCAACCATCCAGCATCCATCAAGCATCAACATTTGCAGTCATGGCTGCCATTAGAATAGAGCTTGCACATTTAGATCATAATAGAATAGCATAATCTCATTTCTCATTCTCTAAGTGTCACTTTAATAATTTAATTAGCTTACAAATCTGAGAGCCAAGTAAATTAGAGAAGTCTTTAGAGTTAGAGAGCAATATGATAAATTTCTGTAGATTTTGTAGTTTAAATTAGTTTAAATTTCTTAATCTTAGATGCAATTATCTTATTTAGAAGCGTAGATGCATAGTTTAATTCATTTTTCCCCTTCTACAACTTACAGCCCTGATGGAGTTATCATTGTCATCCCATGAATATTGTTCTACTGCTAGCTAGGCGTCCATAGCTCGGTAGAGTTATCCTCACACCTATATGGTCGTTTGATTTCAGAATTTTCTTCCTCTTCTTGGTTTTGATATTTCTTTCAATGTTCTTTTTCTCACGTATCTTTTGCTCAACCGTGTAAGCACCATAGCCTATAATGGGTTTGAGAACCACAGTTGTCACTAGAGCAGACTTAGGATTTTTCACTCACTAGGGTATCATAGCAACCATTGTACAGTCCTTTAGAAATAATTAATATGCATTTTTTGCAAGATCTGAGATGTGCGTAGAAAGATCCAACCAAGGGTTGAGTTCTAAGGCAGAGTTCAAATGAGGAAACCACTTCTAGGAACCCTTCAAGGACCAATAGTCAGGAGTGAATGTTTAGAGGAAGAACACCAAGGATGGATAGAGGAGTGAACCATTTGTTGAATGAGCACGACCACCGCAATAAAACAAAGGACACCCTCTTTGAAACTAAACAACCGAGGGACAAGCAAAATAGAGCAACATGAAAAAAAATGCAAGCAAGCCAAAAGGAAACCTACTCTACCCTATGTACAAATATTTACAAGGAAGATCTTGATAGAGCTCAGGCTTGGAATTAATGCTTGAGGTGCTACCCGTTCACTGGCAATGAGACATCTTCACTAGTTAACGTCTTTAGGTAGAAAGCATTGTCTCCCAAAATTTCAGCTATTTGAAAGGGGCCAAGCCAAAGCTTGTCAAATTTGTTACGTCCCCCTTTCTTTTCATGGGCCCCATCCCAATACAGGACTAAATTTGCAATTCTAAAGGCCTTGATCTTGGCTTGGTGATTGAACCATCTCTTAACCATGCCCTGATGTTTGGTGAAATTTTCTATTGCACGGTCTTGGACTTCTTCTAAATGTAATAGCTCAGCTATTCAAGCTTCTCTCCGGTCCCTCCCTTCATAAAATTCATTGATAAATTGGAGGTTGGGAATCTTTAGATGTATAGGAAATATGGGATCTAGGCCATAAACAAGATGGAATTGGGAATCACCAAGGGTAGCCTTATGGCTGGTGTGGTCTTCCCAGAGGGCGAATCGGAGCTGGGTATGCCAGTCCTTGGGATTCCTATCGAGCAATTTCTTGATCACTGTGATCAAGTTCTTGTTTGTGGACTCAACAAGGCCATTTCCTTGAGGGTAGTAATTTGATGAAAATTTAAGGGAAATTCCATAGTCGAAGGCCCAACCAGCAAATTTTAATGAAGCAAAGGCAGGTCCATTATCACATACCAACGCATAGGGAAAACCAAAGTGATTTAAAATGAAACTTTCCAAAAAAATTGTAACTACCTCAGTAGTGCATTGCTTACATACAATTGCTTATGTCCATCTAGTGCAATAATCAATAGTGGTAAGAATGTACTTGTGTCCCACAGATGAGGGAGGGCTTCCTTCAAATAGAATTTCATGTAACGAAAAAATTCAAAGTCTCATGAAATTAGTACTATCTTCTAAGGCCTATAGATATTTCACCATTCATTCACCATATACATGCATGAAAAAAGATAAAAGTGTGGAGCAACTTTGAATTCAATCCCAAACTAACTTTACATAGCCATTTACCAGCAGCAAACAACAAAAAGTATGGACTAGGAAGGCATCTACACAACATAAATTTTTGTGATCTCAGAACAACATTACCAAGATCTACTTACGCAGTTTAATTCTAACTAGAACAATAATGTAAATCTAAATAAAGCATCTAAAAATGGATATTGAATCATGAAACATGTGAAGAACTCATAAAATGCACGAAGTCAATGTATTTTCATTAGAAATTTCTACAACATGTCTTTACAACAACTCAGCTTTCTCTTGAAAATGAGAGGAGACCCCCTATTTATAGTGCCAAAAAAGTAGAATGAATGGCCAAGATTTAATCTCATTGTGTGGACAAGATTCACTACAAGCTAGGGTCCTACCTACCCCCCAATATATTACAACTTAAAATACAATTTTGTCTTCATTCCTATTTTGTCTTCTAGTGACAACACTGTAGCATTTTGTCTTTTGCTGATTGCTCTTTTCGCTATAGCTATTCCTTTAGAAAGTCTTCACTGACAATAGGGCTACCTTCCTACTTCTTGAAAGCTGAATACTCCATGAATTTCAAGATTACCGGTTGGAGTTTGTCAACTTTCATGATCTCAGACCACAACACTTGATAGCTCCATTCTTTGGAGTTGTCCTCAAGCATCTTCTAGTCATCATCATACTTGGTGGCATGGTCCTTGAATAGTTCTGACATCTGTGGTTATATCATCTGACATCCCATCCTCCATCTTTTTCTGGAAATGGGGCTTTATTTTCTCTAGATCAATTTGCACTGTGGGCATGTCATATCCCGTCATTAGCCTAAAATATCGAGTGAAATCTGCCCTAATTTCTTTGACCCATTCAATATCTGGATCCACTTTATCAATTACCTGCTCCAGCCTTTCTTTCCTATTATCAAATTCCCGCTTCCACACCTTCACTAGCTAATGATCATTCCTTTTAAGTGCGAGCTCATTTTCCCATGTGGCATTTGGTAGCTGGAGGATAGCCTCGATCTTTAGATAGGTGAACCTATATGTCACAAGGAAGTCAGTGCAAAGTTTCTTTATGCCTTCTAGAGACTGTTGTAAGTGCAGGAAATTTTTGGCTGTGCAAACAACCCAAATGATACCCATATTTCTGACTTATAGAACTTGTCAGAACCAGCTTTCTGTAGTTTTTTCCAGGTTCTTTCTTTTTTCAAGCTTGTTAATTTCTTCCTTGGACAATAGTTAGGGTCAAGCCGCAGATGTGGTAGGAATTTCCTTAGCTAAAGACCATTGTTGTATGTAAGTTGTCAAGTCGGTTACCTATGCTTTAAGCTCATCCTTTGAGACTTTATCTTGTTGTATTAAATGTACCACCGTAGCCATAGACTCCTCGAGGTGCTCCACCTTCTATTCTCTAGTAGCAGTTCCCAAGTCAATGGTGGAGATATTATAGCTTACCCCTTCTTTATCTACCACCGGTGTTGCTACTTGCACAGTTCAGGACAGAGAGGCATCCATCATTACCTTGGATTTTATTTTGGGCTTCTTCTCCTTCCTGGTCATGATCTACACTTGAGCTAGGATATCCTATAGTCTTGCTCTAGGATCATTTGGGGCAGGAGTCTTCTTTTCAAGTTGCCTCTCTAGCCATTCGGGCATAGTAGATTTTCCCTTGTGTGATTCTCGATCACCCTCACCTTCCTTTGTTTGGATCTTTGTTTATTCACCTGTGGAATCCCTCTCTTCCATTTTAGTGTTATCTTCCTCTTCCTCATCGGAGTCTCAGACGAACATGAGGCGTTTGATGGGAGGATTAGTAGGAAATCACTCTTGGGGACTTTCTTCTATCTAAATTCCCTTCTTTTTCCTTTCTTCAACTTGTTCATCCTTGTGCACATGCTTCTCTAGCTTATCTTCTTCTATATTTCCTTCTTCTCCATAAGTAGGTGGCACATCCTCTTGTTGTTCCCCTGTAGGGAGTTCCACATCTTCCGCTACCCTACCACCTTCTTGCCCTTCTCCTCTAGGAGGTGAACTTTCTGCCTCTTCTTTACTGTGCTTCAATTGTCTAGCCATTTCCTCCTCGAAATCATTATCGAAGGTTTGTATAATGGTTCTACCACCCATATCCTCCTCTTTGTCTCCACTTTTGGAAGACCTAGTTTCTTCTTCTTCATGAGCCACCCTCTCAATCTTTCGGTGTTCATACTTTGGGTGTTCTTGGTACTCATCAGCTTCCTCCTCCACTACCTTCAAAGCTTCTTTCTCCCACCTCTCCCATTCTTCAAAAATTAACATGGTGGCCTGCATTGCTGGTGGTCCCACTAGAGGTTGTGAAGGTGTAGCACTAGTGAGGAGCTCCGCTAAGGCAGCTTGAATGGTGGGGTCCAAAAAGATCTTCGAGATCTCGAAGGGGATATTCTGCATGTGTAGTGAGAAAGCTACTGAGAATGCAAATGCGGGCAATGGTGTTTTTACTGTTGCCAATGGAAGCGATCTAGGAGGTGACATGGTGGTGGAGGAAAGTGAAGAAGTTGTGGTGGAGGAAGAGTCAATCATTATTATGGGCCCAGTCGAGGGAGAGGAGGCAAGATGGACTGGGATTTCCACCACAGGTGGGGATGTGATGACCATGGCCTAGGAAATACATGGAAGGGTGGCAGAGACAGGGAGAGCTGGAGGAGGCTTTGGCTAATCTATCTTCCATTCCTCAGGCTCCTAAAGGGGACCTTCTTGAATTGTTGGCTACTCCATGACACTTTCCGTTCATTTGGGCCTCTTAGAGAGTGAGCCTCCTTAGTGTTTTGTTGAATAAACCTTGGGATTTGAAGACTGTTCTACCTTGATCCATTTCCTCTTCTTCGATCTTATAAGCGGAGGAGACTTGGATGTCACTCCTGGTGAAGTCATGGCAGTGACATCTTCTATGGAACTAGGCTCACTCTTGAGCCTCTCATATGTCAGGACAACCCCTTGTTGCTTTAATTAGGCTACTTGTCCCTTAACCCATTCTTCGGTACGAGCCACAATTGGTTTAGTTACAATATCGAGGTCATCGACCTCTTGTTCATCCCAATCTATCATTAGCAATGGTAGGTTAGTGACTACGTTATATTTGGGATCCATGATGGTGCTCTCATCTTCTTCGACCTGATCTGGTATGGGAAATAGTTGCACCCTTCTTATGAAGTACGCGGTCAGCCACATGTAATGTCTTGCACGCACATCCTTGTCATTTTGGCAATCTACTTAGAAATATTCAACGTGACATAAATGGGCGTACCCTGGTCCTAGTGTCTTTCTCACATGCCCATATGGCTCCACCCATGGGTGAGCAGTGTGTAGGATGAAATGATAGTCTGCCAATTCCTTCTCAGAATTCCCAGCACACTGGGAAGTTTGCAATTTGTACATTCCTTGGGCGAAGGCTAAGGCATAAGGGATCCCTACCAAATTTCTACTACCAAGGATTGAATGCACATGCTGCAACTTCCAGGAGATCTCTAATAATATGATCCGGTCATTGGGGTACCGGGGCAACTTATTCAGCGTTTCTATGGAACCTTGGGCACAAATATATGTGAATTTGTGGTATTCTGTGAATAAAAAAATGTATTTCTTTAAAAATGCCCAGGCACTATGAGAGACCCCTCTCAAAATCTCCTGCAAGCAACCTAATGATATGGTCGATGAAGGCGTCATTCACCCTGCAATACTCCTTGAAGTTCCAAAATTGGAGTTGGGGATATCTTTCATAGACCTTCAATCTTCGCCCTGGCTTCTCATTGAGTGCCACAAATAATCCACTATATTGTCTCCGCTCAGCCAGTGAGTACATGAGATAGGACATCATATAGAATCTAGAGGTCTTTTTTCTATTCATGAAGTACTCATGGAAGTAGAAGTGCTCGTGGAAGCAGTTGCTTATGATGCCTCCCTAGTAGAATGAGGAATTTTTTGTGACATCTTCATCCCCATGGAGGATCTGCTCAACAAAATATACCATCCAATATTGGAAATATGCAGCCGTGGGGAGGCCCATCACCCTCCTTAACATCGCTACCAAGTCATGGTAGTCCTCATAGAAGTCACTACGGAAAAGTTCTTGAGGCACCTTTTGTAGCGCTGCCCCTTTTCTCTTTGAGCCAGTACTGATTTATTAGTTTCTTGTAGCACATCGGGTCCTCATCCCATGTTGCTTTACCTTCCTCCATGGTGGGCATCTCCATCTCCCCAAAGGTGGGAATGTGAAAAGTTTTAGTAATTGCCTCAGCTGATATATCAGCAATGATGTTCTTGTCCCTATCAACAATGGTTTATGTCTATGGCTGATAAGCTTACCGACAAGCCATGACAATTCAGGGGCTATGAGGGATGGAGGGAATCTTGCAGCTTTTACATTCCACTTTGTTTTATTAACCTTTCATTATCGGTCTTCGGGTGGATCCTGGCCCTTTGCTTAAATTCATCAATATCGACATGGCTGATATTGGTGTCTGTGATCTCCTTCCAGTCAGTGATGATTTTCAAATGAAGAGGTTCACCTTGGAACTGGTACTTCATTTGGTCTTTATCCTCTTTTCCATGAAGATTCTTGCCCTTTTTTTTTCTTTGTCCTTTTCTGCAGCCACCCTCGATGGTCCTACACCTGATTCCATATATCCTACGAACAAGGCATAATGAGTACAACCAATTATGAAAGCATTAACATTAGTCAAAATCCCATGGATGAAATCCAATTAGACAACATATGATTAATGAAATCAAATCTTTACTTCCCGATGTCGTTAGTCATTTTCTGGAGGGATTTTACACAACCTGGGCCCATGGGGCTGGACTTCCCTAGTAGGAATGTTGTTTTGAAGGGCGAATAGTGTTGGGAAATCTAGATGATTTCTCTCATCTTCATATTTTGATGGTTTGAAAGGCTCATGTCGAAGAGGGTCAAATTTGAGCACATGGGTCGGGATTGGTTTTTAAATTTGAGGGTATTTTGATCAATTTTGGAGCTCTCAGAGATTTAGGGCCGAAAAGTGATTAGGGCTTTGTTGTTTGAAATGGCCAAGAAGAAACGGAGTTTCAGGGTCGAAACTCTGAGATCAAGGACCTAGGAGCTCAAAGGACGGTCGATGGTTCATTTTTTACTTTGAGGTGTTTGGGCCTAAATGGGCAGGAAGCCGTCAAGGTTTCACCATTTAGAATGGCATTCATGGAATGAAAACCTAGTGGGAGTGGCCCAGTGGACCAGACCCGACATCAAGTTTAGCCGCCAGTTTTCTTTGTTAAGTTTCCTGACAAATGAGGGGGCGCAACTTGGAAGTCAGGAAGATGGGCCTATTTTTCCCTTTTGAATCGAGTGATATTAGATGGAATCCCAGTGGGTAGAGCTAGGTGAAGGAAAGAACACCAGAGATCGACTTCTACAAGGTTGTCATGGCAGCCAGAGGGTCGAGACCCAAGAGGCGGGGAGATGTCACCACATGGCCATTTTAAATGGTGAAGGCTCCACAGAAACTCGATGACATGATGGCATAGTTCATTTAAGCTTGAACTTCTGATGGTGAAAGGTGAGACGGACCCTAAAGGGTGGAAAGGTACATTCTCCTCACTATTTTAGAATGGCAGAGGTGATGCAGAGTCCCGGGGATAGAGTCACATGGGAGCAAGCCCAGGAAGTTGAGATGGAGGCCAAATTTTGAGTGTTTAAGTTTGTTTAGTTCTTCGGCTATCAGCCAATGGAGGCTCGAGGTGGCGGGCCCGGGAGGTGGTCCCACCATTAAGTTAGACTGAGGTTTGTGCAAGGTTTTGACAGTGATTAGCCGATATGGGCCTGGAGGGTGCAAATTCCCTATGCGATGAACAACGGTGGTGAGGTTTAGCTCTGGTTTGATCTTAGGAGGTGATTTGGAGGTTTCTTTGGAATTTGAAGACATGGGTTTTGTAGGTTTTGTCATCTTTTACCAATGAAAATGATAGGTCGAGCCAGGTATATATACCCAAACATGGATTTAATACCCTCATTTAATGCCCATATGAATGATAAGAGGGTTTGTGGATTCAAATCTTGGATGGTGGTGAGAGGTCCAAGGGCGGGGGGCCGAAAAGACGTAGTTAGATGACCGCTTGAATCTTCACTTTCAAATTGTCAGTGAAAGGCAACCTGGGGTAGAGGACAACATTCCAAAATGTTGCAAATTTAAAATGGTGAAAAATGAGGAGCCGGGGCCAAGGGTTTGAGAAGGGGGGAGCCTTCCGCTGCTCAGAACGGTGAACACCCAGGGAAAACCTGAAAAGAGAAACCCAATGAGGTGGGCCCAGTAGGCCCCAAGACCGCTAGCAGAAGAAAGCTACCAAGGAGAGTCCACAAGGATCTAGGACCTAGCCAAATCAGAGGGGATGAAACACAGTCAAATTAAGATGAGGCTTTGGAGGTATGTTGACCATCTAGTACACCAAAATGGGGGCATGCAAAATGAATTTGTGACAAAATGACCTGGTAAGGTGAAAGAAAAGAGGGTCCCTGCTCTGAACAGGGCGTGTCTACTGAGGGCACAAAAAATGGCGACTCTGTTGGGAAAAGCTCATGAGCATTCTAGGATAAGCATTCATTCTAGACCCAGAATCTCTAGTTTTGCAGACTAGGAGTAGACTTCCAAGAGTGAATTGGGAGGACAGGATCCTGAGTTGGATCATTCTACAAGACATCTTAGAAGTGTGTGTGGTGAATTTGTTCCCTTCTGCAAGAACTGTGACAAGTGGCTGCTAATCCAATTGAGCAAGCTACGTAAACAATCCAACACCAAAAGGAACCTGGACATTGCCCCAATGCCAATAAGGCATCCATAGCCTCGACAGAGTTGTCATTGTGATCCCATGGATATTGCTCTACTATCAACCAGGCGTTCATAGCCCCAATAGAGTTATTCACACACCCATATGGTCGCTTGATTTCAGAATTTTCTTCCTCTTTTGTGTTTTGATATTTTTTTCAAAATTATTTTTCTCACTTATCGTTTTCTTGACCATGTAAGCACCAAAGCCTACAATGGGTTTGGGAACCACAGTGGTCACTAGAGTAGACTTAGGATTTTTCACTCACTAGGGTATCATAGCAGCAATTGTACAGTCCTTTAGAAATAATTAATATGCATTTTGTGCAATATCCGAGATATGTGTAGAAAGATCCAACCGAGGGTTGAGTTCTAAGGCAAAGTTCAAACACGGAAACCACTTCTAGGTAGCCTTCAGGGACCAATAGTCAGGAATGAATGTTTAGCTGAAGAACAAGGACAGACAATAGAGTGAATTGTTCGTTGAACGAGCACGACCACTGCAACAAAACAGAGGACACCCTCCTCAAAGCAAAACAACCAAGGGACAAGCAAACAGAGTGATGCGAACAAGAAAAATGCAAGAAAGCCAAAAGGAAACCTATGCTAACCTATGTACAAATATTTACAAGGAAGAGCTCAACAGAGCTCAGGCTTGGAAGTAATGCTTGAGGTGTTGTCCGTTGACTAACAATAGGACATCTTCACCAGTTAAGGTCTTTAGGCGGAAAGCATTGTCTCCCAAAATTTCAACTATTTGAAAGGGGCCAAGCCGAAGCTTGTCAAATTTGTTGTTTCCCCCTTTCTTTTCATGGGCCTTGTCCCAATACAGGACTAAATCTGCAATTCTAAAGGCCTTGATCTTGGCTCGGTGGTCAAACCATCTCTTAACCACACCCTGATGTTTGGAAAAAAATTCTATTGCACAATCTTAGACTTCTTCTCACTAATAAATTTTGACTCAAAATCTCACAAAAGTTTGTCAAAATTATTTCGTCAATTTTCCTATGAACTTTGAAACGTTGAAATTCTGACCCAGAATCATCGGTTGGGTTGGAATTTTGATGTTTCAAATTTTGTCAGAAAATTGACGAAATAATTCCGATGAACTTTTGTCGGATTTTGTGTCAAAATGTATTAGTGTCTAAATGCAAGAGCTCAGCTAATCAAGCTTCTATATGGTCCTTCCCTTCATAAAAGTCGTTGATAAATTGGAGGGTGGGAATCTTCAGGTGGATAGGAAATATGGGCTCTAGGCTATAAACAAGATGGAATGGAGAATCACCAAGGGCAACCTTATGGCAGGTACAGTTTGCCTAGAGGGTGAATTAGAGCTAGGTATGCTAGTCCTTGGGATTCCTATCGAGCAATTTCTTGATCACTGTGATCAAGTTCTTGTTTGTAGACTTAGGAAGGCCATTGCCTTGAGGGTAGTAATTTGACAAAAAATTAAGGGAAATTACGTAGTCGAAGGCACAACTAGAAAATTTTAATGAAGCAAAGGAAGGTCCATTATCACATACCAATGCATAGGGACAACCAAAGCGATTTAAAATGAAACTTTCTGAAAAAATTGTAACTACCTCAGTTGTGCATTGCTTACATACAATTGCTTCTATCCATCTAGTGCAGTAATCAATAGCGGTAAGAATGTACCTGTGTCCCACAGACGAGGGAGGGCTTACCAAACCAATGAGATCAGGACCCCATTGTGCAAATAGCCTCACCTCCAACATGGGCTACAGTGGGACAACAACATTCTTCCCCTTGATGGCAGTGGTCTGATCCATAACTAGTACCAAACTTGTCATGAAACTCTTTCAAGACTCGATTTGCTTCTTCCTTGCCAAGGCATCTCAAGTAGATGCCTTCATGATTTTTCTTGTATAAAATGGACCCTTGCAACATGTAACCACTGATTTTTAGTCTGAGAGCACATTTTTGGACTCCTTGAAAGTGAGATCGGCACTTGTGGTTCAATAAATAATAGACAATGTCCTCATACCACTCTCCCAAGGAAACATCCTCGAGCTGGTATTGTTGCACAGTGAGTTCGGGTCCTGCTTCTACTACTACTTCAGTAATTGTGCGGTTAAGTTCCTATCATCTTACTAGCTTCATCGGTTGGATTTCCATATCATACTGCTAGAGTAGTGTGACCCATTTAGCTTTCATTTGCCAAATTCGTTTTGTATAAGTAGCATTTTCACTACTAGGTCGGGAACAATGGCAAACACTTTATTGCACAAGATATAATGCCTAATTATTTTTACTCCCCTAATGAGGGCATATGCTTGCTTTTCTATGTTGTGGTAGTGTAATTCAACATCTTTCAACAAAGCACTCATGAAGGAAATTGGGTGCTCATTTCCTTCATCATCTTTCTAAGTCAGAATACTGGCACAAGAATGCTCTGAAGTGAATGAATAGATGTAGAACAACTTCAGATAGTTTGGGATGATGAGCATAGGCACCTTAGCAATGGAACATTTGATTTCTTCAATAGCTTGTTTGGCTTTGGAGGTCCATTTAACTTTGGAATCCTATTTTAACATGGTGTTGAGTGGTTTAACAATCTCACCAAAACTTGTGATGAATTTCCTAACAAAGTTGATCTTTCCAAAGAAGGATTTTAATTCTTTCTTGCTGCCTAGTGGCAGGATCTTTAGTAAATATTGGATACATTTAGGGTCTATAGAGATTCCTTGTTCTAAAATAACATGTCCAAGCACCCTACCCTCAATCACACCAAAAATGCAATTCTTTGGGTTAAGGGAAACTCCAAACTCCCGACACCTCTAAAACACCTTGCATAAATCAGAGACATGATTAGTTCACCTCTTAGAGAACACAGTTAAATCATCCATGTAAATGATTATGCACTTCCCAATCAAATTTTTGAAGGAAATATCCATGGAACGTTGGAAAGTGGCACCAGCGTTAATGAGCCCAAAAGCATTCTCCTGTAAGCGAAGGTTCCCCACTTAGTGGCGAACATTGTCTTATGGCAATCTTCGTATTGTACAATAACTTGGTTATATCTGGAGTACCCATCGAGGAAGGACATCATTTGGGAGCCACTGACAATTTGCAGTGCCTCGTCCAATGAAGGCACTAGATAGTTATCCTTCTCTGAAGCTCTATTCAGGGTGCAGAAGTCTACACACAATATGATTTCTCCATTCCTTTTTCTGACCGGGACAACATTGGCCACCCATGTGGAATGCCTGACTGGGAAGATAATTCTAGTTGAAATTACCTTATGTACCTCTTTGTAAATGATGGGCTCTAGCAAGGAATTAATAGGACATTGTCGTTGGTAGAAGGGCCTAGCTTCTGTCTTAAGAGAGATGGTGTGCATGATGATGGAGGTGTCATAAGTCTTTAGATCTTCATAGCTCCATGCCACCACGTTGTGATACCTCTGCAAAGCATTGATAATTCCCTTCTTTTCCTCGGGCATGCATACTTTGCCAATAAAAACATTTTTGGTCTCCCCGATTGTCCCGAGATTGTGAGCATCACATTGGTTGCTTATGGCTGCCCCCTTAGTTTTCTGATCATAGTCTCTATTTTGGTCCAAATCAAATATGCGTTCAAGCTAGATCATGCCTCTGGGAATCATGTTGGTTTTGAGGTTGATAACTCCTTCTATATCCAATTCAGCCTCCTTCAGATCAGTTTCATCTATTATTTGGGTGGCAAAGACATCAGAACTCGTGATGAAATCAAGGATATGCTTATCATCATTAAAGACCTGAAAAGAAGTGAAATTATCTAGGATAGATGGTGTGCATGTCAACTCAACTGTGAATTTTTTAAGCCCTAATAAGGAGAGGGGTTGCAAAGTGCTAGCTGTGTGAGCCAAGGCATCCGCTATATGTGAGCACGAGGGATTAGTTGTATATTAAATGCATCTAAACCTTCTAAAAGGTACCAAACCCTATGCCTATAGTTTGCAAGTCTTCTATCATGGTAGGAATATAATTTTTTAACCTGTTTGACTACGAGTTCGGAATCACCGAAAACTTGCAGCATTTTGACATTTTTCTTTAGGGCCATAAGAAGACCATGGACTAATGCCTCATATTATGCTACATTATTGGTGCAATGAAACTGCAGCCTATGGGCAGCAAGAAAGGTCTTACCTATTGGGATGATGAGTTTGAACATGGCACCAAATCCTTGTTTTGAGTTGGACTCATCAAATCAAAGCGTCCAAAACTTGGAAAACTCTTTGATTCCAGGCCCAACTAGGCTCTCATTTCCTTCTGGTGGGGTGATTACCTGTGTGACCTTTGGGGAATCTTCCAGCTCAGTGTATTTAACAACAGGTGGTTTTGCTAGCACCTCCTTTGGTGTTTCCTTATGAGGGAAAACTAATTTTTTGACATGCTCTACCACTGTTTGGCACAAGCAACAATCAAACTTAGAGTGGGCAACATTGTGAATTATACACCAATTTGGTAGTAAGAGATCCTGGAAATCCATTCAGGCACCCAAACTGAGTTGGTCCTTTGCACACTTTTCCATGAATTCCTGGAAACCATTGAGTAGTCCCAAGTTATCATCTGCATCGGGTTCATCATCTGATTCTACTAGCATCTTTGTATTCTGGGGAATTTGAGTGAAGTCAGTTGGAGGGTTGCATTGTACCAAGAGTACCTCTGCAGCACACTCTTCTCGGGGTTCAAATTCATCCTAGCAGGAAAAAGGCTAGTAATTTCTGAATTCTGTCTCAACAAACAACACCTCGTTTAGGTTGTTGTACTCTGTAATTATGTACTTCATACGAGGATCACAATCTATACGGATTTGATTTGGCAACCCTTTCCATGGCAGCCACATGTGAGAATGGTCTGTGGAAGCATATCCATTCAATGTCCTAGTGAAGTCTCTTCCCAAAATAATCCCATATGCATCAGGAATGTCAGCCACTTGAATGTCAATGACTTGTATCCTTGGATCTACAACATTTTGCATTAGGATCTAATTCATTTCTCCCACAATGTTGATCTTTTTGTTGTCTAACTAGGTCACCTTCCTTTTTGAGGGTGTGGGAGTGATCCCAAGAGCCTTGCATACTGCCAGAGGCATAACATTGGAAGAAACTCCCAAATTTGAGCAGGCAGTTGTGCAAATTCTTCCCAAATATTTGAATGATGGTAAGGAAAGGGGGAGTTTCAAATTTTCCTTGGAAGAGGCCCATAGGCATATCTATCTGAGCTACTTGGAACCTATTCTTATTGCTAGTTTTGTCCTTAGGCTACCCAAATGGCTGATCTTTAGAAATTTTCCTGTTATCCCCATTGGGATCCTTTTTCGGCTGCTTACCTATAGATGGATTTGAGGGAACATCCTTCATTTTCCCTGTACTATCCTAAACCGTGGGTTCCTTCCTGGGTTCTTCAAGGGTGACTCTTTTAGCTGACGTCTCTTGTATTGTGTTAGAGGATGGGGTCCCATTAAGTACCTTGAAGAAGGCATGCCTTACAATAGGGACTTTGAGTAGTTCAAAGGTAGATAAAATGATTTTTACTTTCTTGAACTCTTTTACCACATATTCACCAATTTGTTCAATCTCAGAGTCAAAGGCTCGACCTATGACAGAGCTGTAAGGTTGGGACTTCGTTTGACTTGACTGTTTTAGGGGTTGGCCTTGAGGCTGATTCTATGACTGATTTTGGGGCTTATCCTTATTGAGATACTGAGTGGGTATATGGGAAAACCTAGGGTTGTTCTTGGCATCAAGGTCAGACGGGGTAGTAAAATTGTTTGGTGGAGTAAAAGTCGTAAAGGGTCCACCCACCAGCCTATTCCTGAGGAAGTAGGGAGTTGCTCTTTGGTGGAACATTTGGACTTCATCTATATGCAGTTCTTCCTCATCTAGTGGACCATTATCTATTGAATCAAAAAGCTGAGCCAATATTTGTTTGTTACTTACCTCCTGTACTTCTTCGCTCTTAATGGGGGTGGGTTCACCCTCAGGTGCATTGCAACCTCTTTGTGGAAATGGTGCTTGGTTTACCATGAGGTAGGAAGAGTCATAAGGCTTTGATGGAACAATGTCTCTGCAACTGGCACCATCAATAGCATTTTGGACCTTGACTTGGAAGATTTCAACGACTGTCTGGAATTCGGGACAATCCAACTTAGAGTGTCTACTAGTATTGTGAATCCAACACCATCTAGACAAGGTTGCTTCGGTGAGGTACACTCCACTAGTCATCTTTTCAGTGTTGGTAGGCTAATCAAGAGAAGTAGGGAAACCTCCATTATTGGGTCTTGTGTTCCATGTATGATTCTACCTCTAAGAAGGTCTCCTCTCGATGTTTTGATTTGAATTCTATACTTTATCATAATTCATCCTAGAAGAGGTGCTTGCTTCCTGGTTTTCCCTACCATCCCTGTTTTCTCAACCTTCCCGATTAAGATTGGCTTAGAGACTATGCTGAGATACCTGAAACTGATTATTCTAGTTCTTTAGGTGTGTCATTTCCATAGATATCTTCCTTATCATTTTAGTCAATTCTTCCATTTTTTCCTTCTCAGCGGTGTTGCTCAACTACTATACTAAATTTTGGAGAAAGATAGGCAGGGCCACTGACCGATTTTGATGTGCTGGAGGGAATTCTGGTCCCGAAAAGTACAACGGTTCTTGCAGTTGTTGAGCATATGAATTGTTGTTGTTGAGGTTGCAAATAAGAAGGAATGGGAGGTGCATGATTCATTGGTTGCCCCAAGTGTGGAATGATGGGTAGCTCGGGCACCTAATTCATAAGAGGGGTCTGGTGAGTGAATGCCTGATTAAGCCCTAGAACTTGCATCAGGTGAGCTATCAGTCCCAACGAAGGTAGTGGACCAGAGATGTTCTAACCCAAATCTGCACTGGCAAAAACTACCTCCGCATAAGTAGTTACTAGTGTGGTGAGCGGCGAACACATCCTTTTTAATAATGCTGACATGAGATTATCTAATGCTCCATAGTAGATGGGGAGGGCTATAGCATCATTATATATATACAGATCCTGAAGTCTCATGAAGACACGATGGAAACGATCATTAAAGGATCCAATGGGTTCATTAACTTCCCTCCCTACGGACATAAACTGTTGGTATAGCTCTGAAGGGTTGATTGGAATCTTATTATTCTAAAAAAAAGTGTTCTTCATAAGGTCCCACAAAGTAACAAACCCCCTCAAAAAATTGATGTACCAATAGAAAGCTTCCTTGCCTAATGGGTACAGAAAAAGGTGGCATGCAACGTCTTCATGACCGACTTGCATATTTGTGATTGTTGTTTCAAATATCTTGATGTGTTCTTCTATCATCCTTTGTGGGTCACGAGGATTGAATTTTGAACAAAAACCCTTCAGATTCTTGGGAATATTGTGGTAAGTGCCAAAGGGCAATGGCGAGGGATTTTGTGGCAACAAAACCATGGCGGGAGGTAGAAGTGATATATGTTGTTGAGGGACAACGATTTGGAGTTGTACCTACAGTAAAACAACATCCTGGGAGTACACCTGGGTTGTGCCTACTTGGACTGTACCTTGAGTTTGAAGGGGTGGGAGAGAGGAAACTCCTAGGCTGCCAGAGATGACGGGTGAAAAGGCAGTTTGGTATGGATGGGTGGAGGATGGAAAAGAGCAGAATGGAGGTGAAGGTGGAAGGGAAGTGGGTGGGGTGGAGCAAGAGGAAGAAGAAGCGTCTCCTCCCTTAGTTCGCTTTGCCCTTGTAGGGGCTGTAACTCTTGAAATTATCCCTTGTTTGGTGTCGACCGTAGAACTCTTTGAAATCTTTCCAGAGAGAATGATCCAATTTGATCCAGCTTCACAAGGCCCTCCTTCTAGTGCTAGCTCTATTCATGGGTGTTTTGCACACTTTCTCAACACAGGTAGTGCATACGTGCACTACCTCTTTTGAAAGGAAATCTCCAACAAAAAGTTGCTGAAAATATCCCCAAGGTCTCTTGGGTTTCAGGTCATGACTTGCATGGAACTCCTCAGTTGATGTTTGATATGATTTTTTTGGTAATCACAGGGAAGACTTATGTAGCTGGATGTAGAGTGGATCTTAAAATCTAAAGTTTTTGAGATGGGAGTTAAGGTGCACTTTGCTATAGGTTCAAACAACAATCTAAAACTTTAATGTTTTCCTTAAGTTTTTGCTTTACAATGTGCAATGAACCTTAGCATAGGCTGTTTCTAAAAAAAAGGAAAAAGAGAAGGGAAGAGGGAAGGTTCCTGGATCTACAACTAATTGTGAACAATAATCATGGAGTTCCTGCCATGGACAACTTCCTTGAAATAAAATTTCACTTAACCAAAAAATTCACAGTCTCATGAAATTAGTGCTATCTTCTAAGGCCTGCAGATATTTCACCATTCATTCACCATATACATACATGAAAAAAGATAAAAGTGTGAAGCAACTTTGAATTCTAGACCAGACTAACTTTACATAGCCATTTAACAGCAGCAAACAGCAAAAAGTATGGACTAGGAAGGCATCTACATAGGAAAAATTTATGTGATCACGGAACAACATTACCAAGATCCACTTAAGCAGTTTAAATCTAACTAGAACAACAATGTAAATCTAAATAAAGCATCTAAAAATGGATATTGAATCATGAAACATGTGAAGAACTCATAAAATGCACCAATTCAATGTATTTTCATTAAAAAAATTTGCAGCGTGTCTTTACAACAACTCAACTCTCTCTTGAAAATGAGAGGAGACCCCCTATTTATAATGCCCAAAAAGTAGAAAGAATAGCCAAGATTTAATCTCATTGCATGGCCAAGATTCACTACAAGCTAGGATTCTACCTAGCCCCAGATATATTACAACTTAAAATACAATTTTTTCTTCATCCCTATTTCGTCTTCTAGTGATAGCACTATAGCATTTTTTCTTTTGCTGATTGCTCTTTTTGTTGTAGTTATTCCTTTAGAAGTTCTTCACTGACAATAGGGATTCCTTCCTACTTCAAAGTTGCATACTCCATGAATTTCAAGATTACCAGTTGGAGTTTGTCAACTTCCATGATCTCGAATTGCAACACTTGATAGCTCCATTCTTTGGAGTTGTCCTCAAGCCTCTTCTAGTCATCATCATACTTGGCGGTGTGGTCCCTAAATAGTTCTGACTAGGTGAAGGTGCGGGTGGAAAAACTCATGAAATCTATGGTTATCTCATCCTCCATCTTTTTCTGGAAATGGGGCTTTATTTTCTCTAGATCAATTTGCATTGCGGGCATGTCATTTCCCATCATTAGCCTCAAATATTAGGTGCAATCCACCCTAATTTCTTTGAACCATTCAATATCTGGATCCACTTTATTAATTACCTGCTCCAGCCTTTCTTTCATATTATCAAAGTCCCACTTCCACACATCCACTAGCCAATGATCGTCCCTTTTGAGTGTGAGCTCATTTTCCCATGTGGGTTCTGGTAGTTGGGGGATAGCCTCGATCTTTGGATAGGTGGACCTATATGTCACAGAGAATTCAATGCAAAGTTTATTTGTGACTTCCAGAGACTACTGTAAGTCAAGGAACTTGTTGGTTGTGCGAACAACCTGATTGATACCCATATTTCTGACGTATAGAAGCTGTCAGAGCTAGCTTTCTGTAGTTTTGACCAGGTTCTTTCTTTTTTCCATCTTGTCAATTTGTTCCTTGGACAACAGTTGGGATGGAGCCACAGATGTGGTAAGCATTTCCTCAGTTGAAGACCATTGTTGGATGTAAGTTGTCAAGTCGGCTACCTATTCTTTTAGCTCATCCTTTGAGACTTTATCTTGTTGTATTAAATGCACCACCGTAGCCAAAGACTCCTCGAGGTGCTCCACCTTATACTCTCTAGTAGCAGTTCCCATTTCAATGGTAAATATATTATAGCTTACTCCTTCTTGGCCTACCACCAGTGCTGCTACTTGCATAGTTTGGGACCCAGAGGTATCCATCGTTACCTTGGATATGATTTTGGGCTTCTTCTCCTTCCTGGTTGTGATTTGTGCTTGGGATAGGATAGCCTCTACACTTCCTCTAGGATCCTTTAGGGCTGGAGTCTTCTTTTCAAGCTGCCTCTCCAGTCATTCAAGCATAGTAGATTTTCCCTTGGGAAATTTTTTATCACCATCACCTTCCTTTGTTTGGATCTTCATTTGTTCACCTGTGGAAGCCCTCTCTTTCATTTTAGTGTTGTCTCCCTCTTCCTGATCAGAGTCTTAAATGAACATGAGGTGTTGGATGGGAGGCTTAGTAGGCAATCGCTCCCAATGAATTTCTTCTATCTCAATTCCCTTCTCTTTCCTTTCTTCAACTTGTTCATCCTTGTGCACATACTTCTAGAGCTTGTCTTCTTCTATATTTCCTTCTTCTGCATAAGGAAGTGGCACATCCTTTTGTTGTTCCCCTGTAGGTTGTTGCACATCTTCTGCCACCCTGCCACCTTCCTACCCTTCTTGTCTAGGAGGCGACCTTTATGACTCTTTTTCACCGTGTTTCAATTTTCTAGCCATTTCCTCCTCGAAATCATCATCAAAGGTTTATATAATGGTTCTACCACCCATATCCTCCTCTTCATATCCGCTTTGGGAAGACCCTATTTCTTCTTCTTTGTGAGCCACCCTGTCAATCTTCTGGTGTTCATACTCTGAGTTTTTGTGGTACTCATCGGCTTCCTCCACTTCCTTCGAAGCTTCTTTCTCCTGTCTCTCCCATTCTTCAAAAATTAACATGTTGGCCTCCATTGTTGGCAGTCACATTGGAGGTTGCGAAGGTGTAGCACTGGCTAGGACCTACGCTAAGGAAACTTGAATGGTGGGGTCCAAAAAGATCTGGGAGATCTCAGAGGGGGTATTTTGCATGTGTTGTGAGAAATCTTTTGACCATGCGAGTGCGGGCATCGGCGTTGTCACTGTTGCCAATGGAAGCGATGTAGTAGGTGACATGGTGGCAGAGGCAGAGTCAATCATTATTATGGGCCCAACTGAGGGGGAGGAGGTGAGATGGACTGAGATGTCCACCGCAGGTGGGGATGTGGTGACCATGGCCTAGGAAACATATAGAAGGGTGGTGGAGACAGGGAGAGTTGGAGGAGGCTTTGGCTGATCTATCTTCCCTTCCTCACCCTCCTGAAGGGGACCTTCTAGAATTGTTGGCTACTCCACGACACTTCTTGACCTTTTGTGCCTCTTCAAGGGTGAGCCTCCTGAGTCTTTTCTTGAATAAAATTTGGGATCTAGAGACTGTTCCACCTCAATCCATTTCCTCTTCTTCGATCTTGTAAGCAGAGGAGACTCGAATGTCCCTCCTATTGAAGTCGTTGCAACAACATCTTCTTTGGAATTAGGCTCACTCTTGAGCCCCTCATATGTTAGGACAACCCCTTGTTGCTTTAATCGAGCTACTTGTCCCTTAACCCATTCTTCAGTATGGGCCATAATTAGTTTAGTTACAATATTGAGGTCAGCGACCTCTTGTTCATCCCAATATATCATTTGTAGTGGCAGGTGTAGATGTCTAAATTTGGACACTTAGTTCATCCAAATTCATCCCCTTTCGTCTTGTTTTCGTTAATTAAGTAATACTACTATTATTTAATTAATAGCTTTAATTATGCCAAATCCCTAAGGTATTTAATCAATAATACCTTATCTCTTTAATCCTCCTTCCATCAATTGAATTAAATAAATATTCCATTTATTTAATTCCCCTCATGTCACATCCTCCATCATGTTTATCTTATCTTAATCCTTCTTCTAATCCCATCATTAGGATGTGCACATGCCTAATATTTGATTAGGATGTGTCACATCCTCCAACTTTTGCAAGTTGGCCTCTAACCTCTCTTAGCCACCTAACCATCCTCTAATCCCTCACTAATTAGTCTAATCAACCTCTCAAGGAATTTTTAATTCCTTTTATCCTTCCAAGGAATATTAAATTCCTTTTTCTCTTCCCCATGTGATCTTTGACTTGTCACATCAAGTCACATGTGAGATCTAACCCTCTTCTAATCCTCATTAATTAATCTAATCAAGTACTTGCACAATCCTAATCACCCCCTTTAGTCAACTCTCCCCATCCCCCAAGGAATTTTTAATTCCTTTTTATTTATCCTAGGCTCCTCTCTTCCCCATGTGAATTTTTAATTCACCTTTTAATCCCCCAATGCACCCTTTGGAATTTAAAATTCTTTCCCATCTCCCCATAAGGATATTTGAGGAATTTTTAATTCCCCACTTGTCCTCTCACCCACATGGGGACAAGTACCTCCTTTATGAGGAGATCTTGTCCAATCCCAAGGTACTTTGTACCCCTCTCCATGTCATGTCCTTCTCTTCCACCTCATGTCCACTTCACCTTTTAGGGCTATCTCACATGCCACATGTCAAGATGTGAGGGCTTGTGAGTTCTCAACTCACCTTAGCCCTACATCTTGATATTTGGTGGATCAATCTCAACCGTCCATTTCCCCTAGGATTTCCCAAAAATCCTATAAATACCCCCTCTTTTCTCTCATTTTGGAGGAGATCATTTTGTGTAGCCAAACTCTTGCAGTTTTACTTCTCAATCCAGACTTAGCTATTTTCATGTTTCCAAGCATCATTTGCATCTCACATCACACATCTTGTGCCATCTAAGGAGCATACACATCCAAGATCGAAGGGCCAACCAAAGGATCGACTCAACGCAAGGTATACAGTTCCATTTCGTGGCTTTGTCTTGTTTTGTTTCTAACTTAGGATAATCTCGAAGTGTAGGTTGTTTTAGTTGTTTATTTGTGCTCTTTAACTTGTTGCTTGCTTTCTAAGCACCTAATTCGACCTATCACATTTCTGGCACGCCCGGTGGGACCCACAAACGGGTCTATTTTCTTCACGTTTGCTATTTTTTGCATTTTTCAAGGTTCAGGTTGTAGAGTGGCGGACCGGGCCTAACAGAGTGGCGGATCTGTCCACGGTGGCGGATTGGGCCTAACAGGGTGGCGGATCTGTCCACAGTGGCGGACCGGGCCTAGCAGGGTGGCGGATCTGTCCACAGTGGCGGACCGGGCCTAACAGGGTGGCGGATCTGTCCACAGTGGCAGACCGGGCCTAACAGAGTGGCGGATCTGTCCTCCAGAAGGTAAAAATTTCCAATTTTTCCGAATTGTCTTTTGGTGAATAGGAACATAGTTTAATTAAAGGGGTGTCAATAAACTTTGCTTGGCATGTTTGGGAAGGCTATTTGATGTATCCAATCCCCTTGCGCCATTTGGCGATCCTGGGTGACGAGAAATCATAGCTTTCCAAGTCTTTTTGAGTCACCCTTTTTCATTTTCTTAGTGGGACCTGCTTGGGGATTTCATCACCCCAAGGGACGATTCCAACCACGCGTACCGGAGGGGTATATAAAGGGGGAGAAACATGCCCCAATCAACCACGTTGTAATTGGCGAAGCGTCGGGATGACGTGAAGAGTTGGTCCGAGCCTTTAGTATCTCGCTAAGGTTCCCGACTCACGCTTGTAACGGGTTGGTGTTCACGGTTTGGGCCTCATGTACCGTGCGTATATCGAGGACTCCTTAGCAACCATGTTCATTCTAGAGTAGAAGACTTTGTTGGCCATACCCATCTCTACTAATCTTAGGGTTGTGTTGTCTGAATTGTCTTTCTCGTGCAAAACTAGTCATTATTAGTGTTTGCTATATTTTGGGTCCTTCGCCTTTGCCATCCATCAAAAAACCAAGCTTAAGTTTATCCTTTGGTGGACTTAACCTTATCTTTTGGCAAACCTGTCCTCGTGCTGTGGCGGATCTGTCCGAGTGCTGTGGCGGATCTGTCCTAGTGCAGTGGCGGATTGGTCCTAGTGCAGTGGCAGATTGGTCCCAGTGCTGTGGCGGATTGGTCCCAGTGCAGTGGTGGATTGGTCCCAGTGCAGTGGCGGATTGGTCCCAGTGCAGTGGCGGATCGGTCCCAGTGCAGTGGTGGATTGGTCCCAGTGCAGTGGCGGATCTATCCCAGTGCAGTGGCGGATTTGTCCTAGTGCAGTGGCGGACCTGTCCCTGTGCAGTGGCGGACCTGTCCCAGTGCAGTGGCGGACCTGTCCTTATGCAGTGGCAGATTTGACCTTCTGCTCTTTCTTCTCAGGGTCCCCATTTCCACACTGTTTATCCGATTGACTCCGTTCAAAGGTATTTCTTCTTAGTTTTTCGTGCTCTTTCCAATGATATATACCACTTCATACTTTTGAGAAGTTGACTGGGGCACCTTTTTCTTCATCATCTGCCTCCTCGAAGGCGGTATACCCTACCATTCTCTCAGTTTACTCATTCTGAGTAAACATTTATCCATTTCACATATCTTTTCATCATTCTAAACTCTCGTTCTATCGTTCTGATCATCCGTTTACTCATTCTGAGTAGTCGTTCATCCATCCCAATCAACCGCTCACTCATTTTGAGTATTTGTTCATCCATTTCTATCATCCAGTTCTCCAATCAAATAATCGTTTTCCCCATCCAAATCCCTTAAACTTCGTCTCGGGTTATTATCCAAATTGACCGAAGTGTCTGATCTGATCATCATCATTAACATCCTCTTAGGATTGTCATCCATCCTAAGTTAATCATCATCGTTGGCCCAATCAATTCACCTTCAATCTCAAGGTGGATTCGGTGCCGCAATCATCCATTTATCCTTTAATCCGATCAATCAATATCCTAAGTCCTCTAAGATAATCTTTGAACGGGATTTGTAGTCTCTTTCATCATCCGTCAGTCGATCTTATCAATCAGTCATCGATCAATCTCAATCAATCCAATCCAATCCAATCCAATTGCATCCCTATCCACCTTCAACCCAATCAATCTACTTCCATCTCGAAGTAGATTCGGTGTCGTAATCATCCTTTGATAATCCAATCCGATCATTAAAATCAATCCCATCGTATCATCCAATCATCCTAATCTGAGCTTTAATCCAATCCCGATCTGAGCTTGTCCTGAATCCCGATTTGAGCTTTAGTCCAATTCCATCCAAAATCTTTCATCTATCCTCTTTATCCTTTCACCATCATGAATTCTTATCCTCCATCAATAGTGGTCAAGGGAAACCCTAATTACGTCAACGACAATAACGAAAGTCTTGTTGATCAAGAGGTTCCTTTTTGAGGGTGTGGGAGTGATCCCAAGAGCCTTGCATACTGCCAGAGGCATAACATTGGAAGAAACTCCCAAATTTGAGCAGGCAGTTGTGCAAATTCTTCCCAAATATTTGAATGATGGTAAGGAAAGGGGGAGTTTCAAATTTTCCTTGGAAGAGGCCCATAGGCATATCTATCTGAGCTACTTGGAACCTATTCTTATTGCTAGTTTTGTCCTTAGGCTACCCAAATGGCTGATCTTTAGAAATTTTCCTGTTATCCCCATTGGGATCCTTTTTCGGCTGCTTACCTATAGATGGATTTGAGGGAACATCCTTCATTTTCCCTGTACTATCCTAAACCGTGGGTTCCTTCCTGGGTTCTTCAAGGGTGACTCTTTTAGCTGACGTCTCTTGTATTGTGTTAGAGGATGGGGTCCCATTAAGTACCTTGAAGAAGGCATGCCTTACAATAGGGACTTTGAGTAGTTCAAAGGTAGATAAAATGATTTTTACTTTCTTGAACTCTTTTACCACATATTCACCAATTTGTTCAATCTCAGAGTCAAAGGCTCGACCTATGACAGAGCTGTAAGGTTGGGACTTCGTTTGACTTGACTGTTTTAGGGGTTGGCCTTGAGGCTGATTCTATGACTGATTTTGGGGCTTATCCTTATTGAGATACTGAGTGGGTATATGGGAAAACCTAGGGTTGTTCTTGGCATCAAGGTCAGACGGGGTAGTAAAATTGTTTGGTGGAGTAAAAGTCGTAAAGGGTCCACCCACCAGCCTATTCCTGAGGAAGTAGGGAGTTGCTCTTTGGTGGAACATTTGGACTTCATCTATATGCAGTTCTTCCTCATCTAGTGGACCATTATCTATTGAATCAAAAAGCTGAGCCAATATTTGTTTGTTACTTACCTCCTGTACTTCTTCGCTCTTAATGGGGGTGGGTTCACCCTCAGGTGCATTGCAACCTCTTTGTGGAAATGGTGCTTGGTTTACCATGAGGTAGGAAGAGTCATAAGGCTTTGATGGAACAATGTCTCTGCAACTGGCACCATCAATAGCATTTTGGACCTTGACTTGGAAGATTTCAACGACTGTCTGGAATTCGGGACAATCCAACTTAGAGTGTCTACTAGTATTGTGAATCCAACACCATCTAGACAAGGTTGCTTCGGTGAGGTACACTCCACTAGTCATCTTTTCAGTGTTGGTAGGCTAATCAAGAGAAGTAGGGAAACCTCCATTATTGGGTCTTGTGTTCCATGTATGATTCTACCTCTAAGAAGGTCTCCTCTCGATGTTTTGATTTGAATTCTATACTTTATCATAATTCATCCTAGAAGAGGTGCTTGCTTCCTGGTTTTCCCTACCATCCCTGTTTTCTCAACCTTCCCGATTAAGATTGGCTTAGAGACTATGCTGAGATACCTGAAACTGATTATTCTAGTTCTTTAGGTGTGTCATTTCCATAGATATCTTCCTTATCATTTTAGTCAATTCTTCCATTTTTTCCTTCTCAGCGGTGTTGCTCAACTACTATACTAAATTTTGGAGAAAGATAGGCAGGGCCACTGACCGATTTTGATGTGCTGGAGGGAATTCTGGTCCCGAAAAGTACAACGGTTCTTGCAGTTGTTGAGCATATGAATTGTTGTTGTTGAGGTTGCAAATAAGAAGGAATGGGAGGTGCATGATTCATTGGTTGCCCCAAGTGTGGAATGATGGGTAGCTCGGGCACCTAATTCATAAGAGGGGTCTGGTGAGTGAATGCCTGATTAAGCCCTAGAACTTGCATCAGGTGAGCTATCAGTCCCAACGAAGGTAGTGGACCAGAGATGTTCTAACCCAAATCTGCACTGGCAAAAACTACCTCCGCATAAGTAGTTACTAGTGTGGTGAGCGGCGAACACATCCTTTTTAATAATGCTGACATGAGATTATCTAATGCTCCATAGTAGATGGGGAGGGCTATAGCATCATTATATATATACAGATCCTGAAGTCTCATGAAGACACGATGGAAACGATCATTAAAGGATCCAATGGGTTCATTAACTTCCCTCCCTACGGACATAAACTGTTGGTATAGCTCTGAAGGGTTGATTGGAATCTTATTATTCTAAAAAAAAGTGTTCTTCATAAGGTCCCACAAAGTAACAAACCCCCTCAAAAAATTGATGTACCAATAGAAAGCTTCCTTGCCTAATGGGTACAGAAAAAGGTGGCATGCAACGTCTTCATGACCGACTTGCATATTTGTGATTGTTGTTTCAAATATCTTGATGTGTTCTTCTATCATCCTTTGTGGGTCACGAGGATTGAATTTTGAACAAAAACCCTTCAGATTCTTGGGAATATTGTGGTAAGTGCCAAAGGGCAATGGCGAGGGATTTTGTGGCAACAAAACCATGGCGGGAGGTAGAAGTGATATATGTTGTTGAGGGACAACGATTTGGAGTTGTACCTACAGTAAAACAACATCCTGGGAGTACACCTGGGTTGTGCCTACTTGGACTGTACCTTGAGTTTGAAGGGGTGGGAGAGAGGAAACTCCTAGGCTGCCAGAGATGACGGGTGAAAAGGCAGTTTGGTATGGATGGGTGGAGGATGGAAAAGAGCAGAATGGAGGTGAAGGTGGAAGGGAAGTGGGTGGGGTGGAGCAAGAGGAAGAAGAAGCGTCTCCTCCCTTAGTTCGCTTTGCCCTTGTAGGGGCTGTAACTCTTGAAATTATCCCTTGTTTGGTGTCGACCGTAGAACTCTTTGAAATCTTTCCAGAGAGAATGATCCAATTTGATCCAGCTTCACAAGGCCCTCCTTCTAGTGCTAGCTCTATTCATGGGTGTTTTGCACACTTTCTCAACACAGGTAGTGCATACGTGCACTACCTCTTTTGAAAGGAAATCTCCAACAAAAAGTTGCTGAAAATATCCCCAAGGTCTCTTGGGTTTCAGGTCATGACTTGCATGGAACTCCTCAGTTGATGTTTGATATGATTTTTTTGGTAATCACAGGGAAGACTTATGTAGCTGGATGTAGAGTGGATCTTAAAATCTAAAGTTTTTGAGATGGGAGTTAAGGTGCACTTTGCTATAGGTTCAAACAACAATCTAAAACTTTAATGTTTTCCTTAAGTTTTTGCTTTACAATGTGCAATGAACCTTAGCATAGGCTGTTTCTAAAAAAAAGGAAAAAGAGAAGGGAAGAGGGAAGGTTCCTGGATCTACAACTAATTGTGAACAATAATCATGGAGTTCCTGCCATGGACAACTTCCTTGAAATAAAATTTCACTTAACCAAAAAATTCACAGTCTCATGAAATTAGTGCTATCTTCTAAGGCCTGCAGATATTTCACCATTCATTCACCATATACATACATGAAAAAAGATAAAAGTGTGAAGCAACTTTGAATTCTAGACCAGACTAACTTTACATAGCCATTTAACAGCAGCAAACAGCAAAAAGTATGGACTAGGAAGGCATCTACATAGGAAAAATTTATGTGATCACGGAACAACATTACCAAGATCCACTTAAGCAGTTTAAATCTAACTAGAACAACAATGTAAATCTAAATAAAGCATCTAAAAATGGATATTGAATCATGAAACATGTGAAGAACTCATAAAATGCACCAATTCAATGTATTTTCATTAAAAAAATTTGCAGCGTGTCTTTACAACAACTCAACTCTCTCTTGAAAATGAGAGGAGACCCCCTATTTATAATGCCCAAAAAGTAGAAAGAATAGCCAAGATTTAATCTCATTGCATGGCCAAGATTCACTACAAGCTAGGATTCTACCTAGCCCCAGATATATTACAACTTAAAATACAATTTTTTCTTCATCCCTATTTCGTCTTCTAGTGATAGCACTATAGCATTTTTTCTTTTGCTGATTGCTCTTTTTGTTGTAGTTATTCCTTTAGAAGTTCTTCACTGACAATAGGGATTCCTTCCTACTTCAAAGTTGCATACTCCATGAATTTCAAGATTACCAGTTGGAGTTTGTCAACTTCCATGATCTCGAATTGCAACACTTGATAGCTCCATTCTTTGGAGTTGTCCTCAAGCCTCTTCTAGTCATCATCATACTTGGCGGTGTGGTCCCTAAATAGTTCTGACTAGGTGAAGGTGCGGGTGGAAAAACTCATGAAATCTATGGTTATCTCATCCTCCATCTTTTTCTGGAAATGGGGCTTTATTTTCTCTAGATCAATTTGCATTGCGGGCATGTCATTTCCCATCATTAGCCTCAAATATTAGGTGCAATCCACCCTAATTTCTTTGAACCATTCAATATCTGGATCCACTTTATTAATTACCTGCTCCAGCCTTTCTTTCATATTATCAAAGTCCCACTTCCACACATCCACTAGCCAATGATCGTCCCTTTTGAGTGTGAGCTCATTTTCCCATGTGGGTTCTGGTAGTTGGGGGATAGCCTCGATCTTTGGATAGGTGGACCTATATGTCACAGAGAATTCAATGCAAAGTTTATTTGTGACTTCCAGAGACTACTGTAAGTCAAGGAACTTGTTGGTTGTGCGAACAACCTGATTGATACCCATATTTCTGACGTATAGAAGCTGTCAGAGCTAGCTTTCTGTAGTTTTGACCAGGTTCTTTCTTTTTTCCATCTTGTCAATTTGTTCCTTGGACAACAGTTGGGATGGAGCCACAGATGTGGTAAGCATTTCCTCAGTTGAAGACCATTGTTGGATGTAAGTTGTCAAGTCGGCTACCTATTCTTTTAGCTCATCCTTTGAGACTTTATCTTGTTGTATTAAATGCACCACCGTAGCCAAAGACTCCTCGAGGTGCTCCACCTTATACTCTCTAGTAGCAGTTCCCATTTCAATGGTAAATATATTATAGCTTACTCCTTCTTGGCCTACCACCAGTGCTGCTACTTGCATAGTTTGGGACCCAGAGGTATCCATCGTTACCTTGGATATGATTTTGGGCTTCTTCTCCTTCCTGGTTGTGATTTGTGCTTGGGATAGGATAGCCTCTACACTTCCTCTAGGATCCTTTAGGGCTGGAGTCTTCTTTTCAAGCTGCCTCTCCAGTCATTCAAGCATAGTAGATTTTCCCTTGGGAAATTTTTTATCACCATCACCTTCCTTTGTTTGGATCTTCATTTGTTCACCTGTGGAAGCCCTCTCTTTCATTTTAGTGTTGTCTCCCTCTTCCTGATCAGAGTCTTAAATGAACATGAGGTGTTGGATGGGAGGCTTAGTAGGCAATCGCTCCCAATGAATTTCTTCTATCTCAATTCCCTTCTCTTTCCTTTCTTCAACTTGTTCATCCTTGTGCACATACTTCTAGAGCTTGTCTTCTTCTATATTTCCTTCTTCTGCATAAGGAAGTGGCACATCCTTTTGTTGTTCCCCTGTAGGTTGTTGCACATCTTCTGCCACCCTGCCACCTTCCTACCCTTCTTGTCTAGGAGGCGACCTTTATGACTCTTTTTCACCGTGTTTCAATTTTCTAGCCATTTCCTCCTCGAAATCATCATCAAAGGTTTATATAATGGTTCTACCACCCATATCCTCCTCTTCATATCCGCTTTGGGAAGACCCTATTTCTTCTTCTTTGTGAGCCACCCTGTCAATCTTCTGGTGTTCATACTCTGAGTTTTTGTGGTACTCATCGGCTTCCTCCACTTCCTTCGAAGCTTCTTTCTCCTGTCTCTCCCATTCTTCAAAAATTAACATGTTGGCCTCCATTGTTGGCAGTCACATTGGAGGTTGCGAAGGTGTAGCACTGGCTAGGACCTACGCTAAGGAAACTTGAATGGTGGGGTCCAAAAAGATCTGGGAGATCTCAGAGGGGGTATTTTGCATGTGTTGTGAGAAATCTTTTGACCATGCGAGTGCGGGCATCGGCGTTGTCACTGTTGCCAATGGAAGCGATGTAGTAGGTGACATGGTGGCAGAGGCAGAGTCAATCATTATTATGGGCCCAACTGAGGGGGAGGAGGTGAGATGGACTGAGATGTCCACCGCAGGTGGGGATGTGGTGACCATGGCCTAGGAAACATATAGAAGGGTGGTGGAGACAGGGAGAGTTGGAGGAGGCTTTGGCTGATCTATCTTCCCTTCCTCACCCTCCTGAAGGGGACCTTCTAGAATTGTTGGCTACTCCACGACACTTCTTGACCTTTTGTGCCTCTTCAAGGGTGAGCCTCCTGAGTCTTTTCTTGAATAAAATTTGGGATCTAGAGACTGTTCCACCTCAATCCATTTCCTCTTCTTCGATCTTGTAAGCAGAGGAGACTCGAATGTCCCTCCTATTGAAGTCGTTGCAACAACATCTTCTTTGGAATTAGGCTCACTCTTGAGCCCCTCATATGTTAGGACAACCCCTTGTTGCTTTAATCGAGCTACTTGTCCCTTAACCCATTCTTCAGTATGGGCCATAATTAGTTTAGTTACAATATTGAGGTCAGCGACCTCTTGTTCATCCCAATATATCATTTGTAGTGGCAGGTTAGCGACTACTTTATATCTCAGATCCATGATGGTGCTCTCATCCTCTTCGACTTGATCTGGTATGGGAAATAGTTGCACCCTTCTTACGAAGTACATGGTCATTCGCATGTAATTTCTTGCACGCACCTCCTTGTCATCTTGGAAATTTGCCTATAAATCTTCAATGTGATGTAAATGGGTGTACCCTCATCCTAGTGCCTTTCTCACATGCCCATATGGGTCCACCCATGGGCGAGCAGTGTGTAGGCGGAAACGATACTCTGCCAATTCCTTCTCATAATTCTCAGCACACTGGGAAGTTTGCAATTTGTACATTCCTTGACCGAAGGCTAAGGGATAAGGGATCCCTTCCAAATGTCTACTACCGAGGACTGAATGCACATGCTACAACTTCTGAGAGATCTCTAATAGTACAATCCAATCATTGGGGTATTGGGGTAGCTTATTCGGCCTTTCTCTGAAACCCTGGGCATGAATATATGTGAATTTGTGGTATTCTATGAATAAGAAGGCATATTGCTTTAAAAACGATTGGGCACTATGAGAGACCCTTCTCTCAAAATCTCCTCCAAGCAACCTGATGATATGGCTGATGAAGGCATCATTCACCCTACAATACTCCTTGAAGTTCTTGAACTGGAGCTGGTGATATTTGTCATAGACATTCAATCTTTGCCTTGGCTCCTCATTGGGTGCCAAAAATAATCCACTATACTGTCTTCGCTCAACGAGTGAGTACATGAGATAAGACGTCATATAGAATCTAGAGGTCTTTTTTATGTTCATGAACTGCTCGTGGAAGCAGTCAATTATGATGCCTCCCCATTAGAATGAGGCATTTGTGGTGACATCTTCATCCCCATAGAGGATTTTCTCAAAAAAATATACCATCAATTCTTGGAAATACAGAGCAGTGGGGAGGCCCATCACCCTACTCAACATGGTTACCAGGTCATGGTAGTCCTCATAGAAGTTATTGTGGAAGAGTTTTGGAGGCACCTTTGCAGCATTGCCCCTTTTCTGTTTGAGCTAGTACTGATTTATTAGTTTCTTGTAGCCCATCGGATCCTCATCCCATGTTGCTTTACCTTCCTCCATGGTGGGCATCTCCATCTCCCCGAAGGTAGGAATGTGATAGGTTTTAGTAATTGCCTCAGCTGACATATCAGCAAGGATATTCCCATCCCTATCAAAAATGGTTCATGTTTGTGGCTGATAAGCCTACCCAAAAGCCATGAACAATTTAGGGGCTACGAGGGATGGAGGGAAGCCTGCAGATTTTACAATTCCATTTTGTCTGATTAACCTTGCATTATCGGTCTTCGGGTGGATCCTGAACCTTTTCTTAAATTCATCAATATCGACATGGTTGATATTGGTGTATGTGATCTCCTTCCAATCAATGATGATTTTTGAATGTAGAGGTTCACCCTAGAACTGGTACTTAATTTGGTCTTTATCCTCTTTTCCATGAGGAGTCTTTCCCGTTTTCTTTCCTTTGTCCTTTTCTGTAGCTATCGCTGAGGGTCCTGTACCCAATTCCATATATCCTGCAAACAAGGTGTAATGAGTACAACCAATTATGAAAGTATTAACATTAGTTAAAATCTCATGGATGAAATCCAATTAGACAACATATGATTAATGAAATCAAATATTTACTTCCCAATGTCATTGGTCATTTTCTGGAGGGATTTTGGACAACCTAGGCCCAGGAGGGCAGACTTCCCTAGTAATAACGTTGTTTTGAAGGGAAAACAATGTAGGGAAATCTGGGTGATTTCTCCCATCTTCATATTTTGATGGTTTGAAAGGCTCGTGTCGAAGCGGGTCGAATTTGAGTACGTGGGTCAGGATTGGTTTTCAAATTTGAGGTTATTTTGATCAATTTTGGAGCTCCTGGAGATTTAGGGCTGGAAAGCTGTCAAGGCTTTGCTGTTTGAAATGACCAGGAAGAAATGAATTTTTGGGGTCAGAACTCTGGGGTACAGGACCCGAGAGCTCAAAGGATGACTGATGGTTCACTTTCTACTTCGAGGTGTTCAGGCCTGAAGGGGCAGGAATCCGTCAAGGTTTCACCATTAAGAATGGTGGTCCTAACATGGAAACCCAGTGGGAGTGGCCCGGTGGACCGGACCCGACATCGAATTTGGCCACACGTTTTCTTTGGTAAGTTTCCCTATAAATGAGGGGGTAGAATCCATAAGTCGGGAAGATGGGGCTATTTTTCCCTTTTGAATAAGGTGCGACAGGACATAATCCTGGTGCATGAAGCCCGGTGAATGCAAGGATGCCAGAGATCGACTTGTACAAGGTTGTCATGGAAACCAGAAGGTCAAGACCTAGGAGGTGGGGAGACATCACCACATGGTCATTTTAAACGGTGAAGACTTCACGGTAGCCCGCAAACAGAACCCCCTAGACCAGGACCCAACGACATGACGACATAGTTCATTTAAGCTTGAACTTCAGATGGCGAAAGGTGAGAAAGACCTCAGAGGGTGGAAAGGCATGTTCTCCTCATCGTACAGATGATAGAAGGGTTGGTGGATTTAAATCCTAGACGGCGACGGGAGGCCCAGGGGTCGGGAGCCAGAAATACACGGTCAGACAACTGCTTGAAACTTCATTTTCAAATTGTTGACAAAAGGGAACATGGGGTTAAAAGGGAGGAAAGATGTCGTAGGTTGGCCGTTGGAAATGAAGAAGATAGAATGGAGTTCTGGGGACGGAAGTCTTATGGACCAGACCTAGTGGGAATGGTGGGAACGAAAGCAATCCAAAACAATGCAAATTTAAACTGGCATAAAATGAGTAGCCGGGGCCTGGGGTTCAAGAAGGAAGGAGCCTTCCACCACTCAGAACAGTGAACACTCAGAGGAACCTAGAAAGGGAAACTTGGCGAGGCAGGCCCGCCAATCCCTAAGGCTACTGGCAGAAGAGAACTGCCAAGGAGAGTCCACAAGGATCTAGGACCTAGCCAAATTGGAGGGGATGAAACATGGTCAACTTAAGATGAGGCTTTGGAGGTATGTTGACCATCTAGGACACCAAAATAGAGGCACACAAAATGAGGTGGTGATAGAACGACTTGACAAGGTGAAAGAAAAGAGGGTCCTCGTTCTGAATGGGGCATGTGTGTTGATGGCACAACAATACCCTTTTATTCCTTGCAATAGATAGTAACTTGTTTAAAGGTCGACCAAACCTTTGATGACTAATGTCTATTTTGTATTCATAGGAATATATCTCTATGTAGAAATGTTCTTGAAAAAATGAATATCACATGAGCATAATTAGGATTACCCTCCTAGGTTTCATAGAGCCCGAAGTGAAGAAGTAAGGACCTTAAAATATTTACTTGTGTGTTGACCAATCCTTACCCTTGCTAATTATTGAATTTTGGGAAATTCATAGGTAAGCGGTAAGATTAAGTTTGGTTCATAAAAAATAACCAATAGAAATGGTGACTCCATCAGGGATTAACTGGAGAAATCCCTAATAAGAGATCATCTTTCCTTAGAGATTCAAATATTTGTTAGAGAATTATATTGTCAAGCCTAGCTTTGTGTCAATGAGTCAATCCTTTGAGATGTTGAAGGAGTTTGCTAGGTTTCCTTTGAAAACTTGAAAATTTTGTCAAGATCTATTACAATTCCATGAATAATCTTATAATTTCTCACTAGAAGTGGGTGGTGACTCTAAAGATCTTTGTGCCAATGTGAATTACTTGAAAGATTCCAGTAAAATGGAATGAAAAGTTGTTGGAGACCACATAAGAAAGTATAAAGGATGTATATGTGACTTTATTGATTAAGGAAGCTTAAAGTGAAATCAACTAGTGAAAGAAGCTTCATATTGCTTGAAGTTTGTTCCTCTATAAGGGAGGTGGCGACTCTACGCAAAGAACTAGATGAAGATATGAAGAGAGTTTTAGATCTACAATGTTTTCCAGTCAGAGGCACAATTCAGAATAGTTGCAGTGTATCTAGGTATTTTCCCTTGTTTTGGTTTTAAAAAAGAAAAAAATTTGTGTGATAACCATATTAAAATGATTTGGTGAAAATTTTGTTTCCCTATTATGTGAATTAAGCACAAGTAGAGGGAATGGTAGTTATTTTACATACTTCTAAGGTGAAATTTGTAATATCTAAGTTGGGTCGAGGAAGTATGCTTATCCTTGAAATCTTCCTTGTAGATAGCTTTAAACTATGAATGTGTTTGAGAGATGTGTTTTAAAATCATGATTAAATCAAGGAATGAGGCAGTAGTCAACTGAGTATGAAGTTGATATTTAAGGATTGAATAGGCATACAAGAGAAATGTATGATTCCCCTGTATCACCTTGTAGAACAATAAGTAAAAATATGCAGAGCATGCAATTTTTATCATTCCATCAAAGGAAATTCTTTAGTGAGAGATATAAGCAATTAGATTTTAGGGGTATTCAAGGTTTCCGTAACAATATTCCCAATGATATTAGAAAAAAAATCCCTAAATTTACACTAATTTTTTTTGAGTCAACTTCCAAACATATGGATGTATTCATAGATTTGATGGGTGATTTTGTGATAAATCATGAGGATGTTTTCATGAAGTTTTTTTCTCAATATTTAAAAGAAAATACTAGAGACTGATTCTCATATTTACTAATGTGTCCTATAGCTTCATGGGATGACTTCAGGATAGCATTTGTGGAAAAATTTGGTGAAAGGATTAGTCCAAATGTGATAAGAAAAACATTTATGGAAATTCATAAGGATGAAGAAGAGTTGGTCCGTGCTTTTAACCATAGATTTGTAAAAGCAGTAAAAAGTATTCCCAAACATCTGACACCTAGTGATGCAAAATGTTTAATTGTGTATCTAAGTGCATTTGATAATGATATAAGTTATTTGATTAGGGATAAGGAACCCAAAATAGTACATCAAGAATATCACATTGCTATGGATATTGAAAATACTATGAAATATTCAATGATGAGAGGATATATAGATGCAATTTTTTGTGGTCCTAGTGCACATCATATAAATGGAATAGATAAGGATGAAATGGATGATCAAGGTGATGAAATTTTTTATGGCTTATCTTGTTCACCTTCATGGCGGCCCATATTATTCATGAATAGATTCAAGATGGACTTCAACAATGTTTAAATAGTGATGATAAGATGTTGTTAGTTCAAAGATTGTCTAGTATGAAGATACATGAAGGGGGATTTCCATATGATTTGTTAGAAACGTTCTTGGATTCCTTGTTAGAAATTCCTAAAAGATTAAAACCTGAAGATTAAAAATGCATTGGCATATTCTATGACATATATGAGCTAGGGCTTAGTGCCTTGCCCAAGGAATTAAAACTTCAAGATTTTGATCAAATAATTGGTTGGATTAGAATTGCCGAGGAGGCTAAATGTGACTATATATACAAACAATAATGTCTCAAAATGATAGAGATGTTCATCCTATTGTCAAAAATCAAGAGTTTGTCCAAGAAATGGATAAAGATGTTTCAGAAGATGAAAATTCATCTAGTAGTATGGATTATGATATTGTCATACTTGCAAGAACTACTAATATACCTTTGAAAGTTGGTAACCAAGATAATGGAAATGATAATTTTGATTACTCTCATGAGGAAATTGAGTCCTTGTGTGAGGATGACCTAAAGGAATCCTTTGTGCCTGGAGAATATAGTTGTATCAATGCTTGTGAGGTTTTTCCCTTACAAGTAAATGAACAAATTGCATGTAATGGATTCTTGAAAAGCAACCTAGATATATTAGAATTGGAATGTCTTGGTGATATGGTAGATGATGAAATTCAAGATAAGAATGTATGTATTTAGAGTTTTGAGCCTAAGGTTAGTGTTAAAAATTATGGGATTGGTGATACTAGTCAGTAGGGTCCTATTTCTATATGCTTGCATGAAACAAAAATAGATTGTATAAGTTTTGTAACAAAGATGGACGTGATAATTTTTAACAAAGAATGTATTGAAGAAAATTGGTCAGCTGAAAATAAGAAATTTTCAAGTTGTAGAGAGTCCTGTACATATGAGTTAGTAGACCTATCCATTGATGGTGCACTTGAATACCTTGTTGTTGATCATATCAATCCAGAGTTACTTGACCCATCCTATGAAATATTTTGTTTCAAGTTGAGCAATAATTGGAAGGGAGGATTGGAGTATGATAATGAACCTAGAATAAAAATATGTTTTGATGCTTGGGATGGTATGGATAATCTATTTTGTGGAAATAACCCTGATATAAATGAAAGCAAGAATGTTATGGATTCTGATGAATCAATTTCTTAAGGAAGTAGAGCATATGACAACATAACTAGTTTATACTACTTTGATGAATGTGAGCACCAATTTGAATATGAGCCTATGTATGAACATTTCTTGTTCATCACACAAAGAAAATGTGTTCTTGGTTTGAAATAGAAGCTAGATGGGAATGACCTTGGAATACTAGAAATGAAATTGCAGTATCACTTCAAGGGGTCAAAATGTATGCCCTTGGGTGGAAACCCTGAAAGAAGTATGTATGAGGCTTTCAAGTTTAATGAGCAAAATGAATCTGATATCAACTTATATGATGATGGTGATCAGGTAGATTATGAATGTTTCACTTTCACTATCTAGTTGGATGGGAATTTGGTGGAATATAATGATAATCTGAGTTAGGTAGGATGTTACACTAATCATTTATTTTAGTTAATGCTTGACTACAGTCTACAATTGGATATGAATGAAAGTAATAATAGTAAGTTTAGACACATGTCCATAATAGTTGATTATAGTGGCTACAGCATGATTGAAAAGTGGGTGGCTATGTACAAGATCATGGAAAAATAGGCCCTTAAGTGGCAAAAAAATTAGAAAAATCAGAGTTAGTCAACTTGACATAAAAATTTGAATATGTTATCTATATTATTTTAAAAATATGTAAGAATGGAATATGTAGAAAATTGAATGTAATTTCTAAACTACTAGGGTTTTTTTTTAAAATCTATTTGGTGAAAATTTGAAATTTCAATGCAAGTACTTAAATTTTAGGGAAAAATAAGTAGGTGTCTATCTGACCACCTTAATAATAAAATGATAATATTTATTTATAAGATTTTAGATATAAGTAGAGGACTCATATCCCAATGTGATGCATTTTTTTTTGTAATTTTTTCCAAGTAAATAATTAATTAGGAATTTTATTACAACTTTTAAAAAATATAAAAACTCATATGTCTGACCACCTTAACTTGGTCAAAACTTCATGAAATTCATTTTTTTTTTAATCCTATATTATGCGAAGCATAGAATGTGATGCATGTTTTGGATTCAAAAAATGTGATACTGTTTGAAAGCTATAGATGTTTTTCAATTAGCCTATCAATTAGGACTTTAGTCGTAATTCAATAGAAAATGAATAATAATAATTTTTTAAATTCAAAGTAAAGAATAATTATATTGGTGGAAAGCTATGAATCTCCTTTAAAAACCCTTTTCATTTCATCAATTTTGGGTTAAAAAAAGTCATCAGCCACATACCCTACACATACCCATCATATCGCCACTTTTTGGCTCATCATGATCCTACACATACCCATGTAATTAATTAGAATATTTTCAGCCTTAGTGTGGTACAAACAGTGGAAAATAAGGTTTTTGATAGGGGTAAGTACCAATTCTAAGGTTGGGTGTCTGGGGCCACCAGGTAAAGTTAACACCTAGTAAAGTTACAGAGTACAAGTTGAAAGCTTGCACATAACAAGAGGCTTCAAAAATGATGGATATTGGATCTCTTGGTATGGCCTTGTAACCTATGTAAATATTGTACATATGTGGTTTTTTTTGGTCTAGTTTTCCTTCCTAGTCTAGGAAGGTCCTTGGTTTTTGGTCCTCTGTGCCTGGTCAACTTCACTTGAGATTTTGGATTCTCACTCTATTCACTGAGGAATAGACATCTCCAAATGGAGCCCTTGATGGAACCCTAAAATTTTTTTGGGTTCCAGTCCTAAACCTTATAGATTTTTGTCAGTTGTAAATGTCTAAACTTAGGGTTTTGCTCAATGATATTTTCTTTAGATGTTACTATCTAAATATCCCCCAAGAAACCCTTAAATCAAAACCATTTCCAATGTTATGATCTATCGTTAACCTCTTATCACCTGTCTTCAGTCATCCTAAAACATCTTATGTCATTTGAGTTCGTGGAATTACCGACCCCTCATGCCTAGGTCTGATATTCTTTATTTTATAAGGTTGATCGATTAACCTTTTTGGCCTTTACATCCTTTGAAAATAATATATTTTAAGTTTTTTAGTGCCTTATATATGTCATCCTAGGTGGTCCCCTTTTCACACAAAAACTTTAGAGCACATGCTTAATACTTCACTTAAGCCTCATCTACTATCTCCATCTATCACTCATCGTGGATAGCTTTATAAATGAAAATTTACATCAGTGATGAGAGATGAATGGTGTCCCTTTTGGTTTTCTCATTGCAAATGGATTTGAGAACATTTGATTCAAATCAATGATGTGCAATGTGCAAATTTCTCTTTGTATCGTTGGGATCTCTTTTATCGGTAATTGTTCATGAGTTTTATAAAATGAATTAGTGATGTGTGATGGCCTCTAATGCTTTTGTATTTTCTCCTATTGCTCATTGCAAATTCGTCCCCAGTTTTGAGTTTTAAATTGGAGATGAGCAATAACCTCAGGGTTATTTATGTATTTTTCCATTGCTCATCACAGATATATGTGCGCTTATATTGATCAGATTAGCAATGGGAAATGAGATCACCAGTCAATATGAGTCATTTCTGTTCTAAAAGGGGGTATATGAGTGATATGTTGGTGACCATTGATTTCAAGGGATGATGCACGTGGCTCATTTTGGTCCCATCACTTTTTTTCATTTGTCATTGATATGGTTTCGAGTTTAAAACATAAATCAACGAGGAACAATGTGGGGTGTAGATTTCCAAAGGGGGTCAGTGATAGAATGATCTAAGTTTCATTTCTCCAATGCTCTCATCATTGATTGAACTTTGAAATGGTGGGGAAAATTTGTGATGCATGATGTGATGTTTTTAGGGAATATTCTCTTCAAATGTAGGCTCTTTATGCTTCGTTGATATAAATGAAAAGGAACATACTAGGGTGGTGATGCATGATAAGTATTAGATTAAGATAACTAAATGAAGTTAGAGGAAAATGTGGCAACTTTCTGAGTTGGTATCACCATTTTTTATGCAAGTTGTAAAAGCCAAAAATGATGCTCAAGGATCGCCATTCATAGTGTTTTAAATCCAAAAAGATCGATGACCCAGATTCAAAGATGATCAACTAAGTTATCAACTCACTCACACAAAGTTATCTTCAATCATTAATTGCTACACACTCTAAATTGTTTACTTAATGCAGATTCCCTATTTTGTCATCTCACCATTTGCACTCTTCGTGAATTGAAAAGTGTGAGCCAGAGTGGAAGTGTGCGAGTCTTTGTTTTTTAACTATAGAAGTTTTGAAGTATGTATCTTTGGTGAGTTGTTCTTTCATATGATCTATTTTTGATTCATGCATTCGTTTGTTTGAGAGTTTCATATTTCTTGGGTGGTGATAATTTCAATTGACTATAATTATCACTAGGGCTAGTTGAATTTTCTAGGTTTTTGGGTTTTATTTTCTGCAAATTTATTTCAAGAGCCTAATTGGTGAGCCTTCTTATAATTGAAAGATTTTTATTCTTTACTTTGTGTCCTGTGAAAATTGGTAAGTTGGGTGTGTTTTTTCAGCCAACTAGGGTTTCCAAGAGACTTAGTGTGTTCAAATTTCAAGAGGATATGCTTGTGAATGAGCAAGAAGTCCATTGTACTTTTGCAACACCAAAGGGAAAGAGAAGCACCCATGTTAAGTATAATAAGACTATTGTCAAAATAATGTATAATATAAAAAGTAGGACCATTTCAGAAGAACTGGTCAAGTTTAAAGGGAAGGAATATGTTGAGCTTGAGAAGATGGAAAAGAAGAGAAACAAGTGTCATAAAGCCTACCTAGGGAGACATAATTATCCCATTATGGTTTTGGACAACCCTTCAGATGGTGGAGGTGACCCAGAGTGTGGCTATTATCTTCTTTACCAAGTGTTGTATGAAAACACTAACAAGGTCGGAGTGATGGTCCCTCCATTTTCATCATGAACAAGGAGCATACGAGCATATTCTGATGTTGACAACTCAGGGTAGCATCCCTTCCCTTTTTTTTTTTGATGAAACCATCACCACTACATCATAATTATTCTCCTCAACATATATATATGGTTTTTTGTCTTTATTGTTGATATATAAATAATTTTGGTTGGTGTGGCAAAGAGATGTTTGACTCCTTAACTTCGATGGAAAGTATGCCTTTTTCAGGTAGTATATATGTTTTTGTTTTGGCTACAAATGGAGAATATTCTCTGGTCAACAAGGACAAGATGCTTTGGCACTATCACACAAATAAATTACGCCTTTTGAAAGGTTGGCCGATCTGCTTCAACCAAATTGTGTAGAATTTTGTTTCCTTTGCATTCCCTTGTTCTACAAATGATTACATGTAACTAACCGATGAATATCTCAAATTTAGGTGAAATTGGATTTCAAATGAAATGAAATGTAATTGTAATTCAGCCTGTAGCTTGTTGCTCCCTTCTATAAAAGGGATTTTAGGTCTGATTACAAGGGGTTTGAATTTTGAGTCTCGAAGGGTTTAAGTGGAAACTAAGCTCATGAAGGAGCAATATGTAAATCAATGTATAGATGAATAGTTTAGTAAGGAATCTAGGGAATAATTTTGTTTGTAATGACCTCAAATAGTTTTATAGTAGCAATAGTTATAAATGAAAATGCTAGTTCCTAAACATTTTCTCTCATGTGTAATTTTCTTCCTTATTATGAATGAAATCGTTAATGGTCTTTTCATTTGTCTTCAATTGTTTTAATTGAATGATTGATTTCATTTCTACTTCAATTCAAAGGATTGATTAAATGCTAAAGTGAAGTCTTTGATTTGTGAGGAAAGAGCATAGGATTGATAGGTAGTTATGTTTAAGGCATAGTGAGTTGAATATTGTAATGTAGTATATCAATAGTCCTTTAATTACTGGTCCAATTTACTAAAGTATTGATCACTGGTTATTATAAGCATGAATCTATTTCCTTGGGGCAAGGCACTGGTCTTTTCATTTGGTTATTTTAAAGGATAAATGAGTTATTTGTTCACTTGACCAATGGCTTGAAATGAGGATGAAAATCATCTAAAAATATTTAAAGTACAATGTACAAATATGAAGTACCCTTTTACTCCTTGCAATAGATAGTAACTTGTTTAAAGGTCAGCCAAAACTATGATGAATGATGTGTATTTCACATTCATAGGAATCTATCTATGTGTATAAATGTTATTGATCAAATGAATATAACATGAGCATAATTAGGATTACCCTCTTGGGTTTCATAGAGCTTGAAGTGAAGAAGTAAGGACCTCAGAATCTTTACTTGTGTGTTGGCCAATCCTTACCCTCGCTAATTATTGAATTTTGGTAGATTCATAGGTAAACAGTAAGATTAAGTTTGGTTCATATAAAATAACCAACATGATCTTTTACGCCTTTCTTGTGCATAATTTGTATCTACCTCGAGTAGCTAAGCTTAAATTAAATTCTCAAGCAGCTAAGCTTCTTCCTCGAAACCACAATTTTGATACCAATTATTAGATGTATAGGACAACAGGGGGTGAATCAGTTGTATATTTTTAAAACATTAGAAAAATCCTTAATATTTAGATCTGTATTAGTTCTTATATCCTTATCTACGATTAAAACCTTAATATGCATTAACTGAATGTAAACATGTAAAGCAGTAATGCGAACAAATAAAAAACATAAGAAAACTAGATTTACATTGAAAATCCAAGAAGGGAAAAATCATGGTGAGGATTATCTCACTAATATATAAATTGTAACACTGAATACAATATGGCTCACTGTTAGTGGATCACTACCAAAGGACTCACTGTCTAGAAGAAAGAAGAAAGAAGGGATCGCTCACTACTAATTTTAAATTCTAACAATGTATTTTTCATATGTTGAAGGTATAGTTCCGCTAAAGCACAAACAACTTATCAAACAGATTGAACTATAGCCACCTTCTACTCACTGCATTAGGATGTCATAAGAATTAAGGTTCACACTCAAATCAATATACTTGATCCCTTTCACATCTTTCACACCACACACACTCCACCAATCCAAACAATAATTCTGCTTGCATATATACCCTCTATGATCTAAAATAATCTCAATTAGGTCATGAAACATATGCACTTCTATCATGCAACATCAAATAGGTCAACACTAAACACTTATATAGTATAAAAAATTGAAGCAAAACCACACCACTACTTAATTGGCATCCAAATCAGCACCAACATGCTTCTCAAAACTTCCTCAATCAACAATTATCCTCCACAATTAGCGCTAGCATGCCAGGTCGGCCAAACTTGCACTAACACCAACAAGCTAATCCTAACACACTTCTCAAGGTACATAAACATCTCATAGACCAGATAAAAATACTCCAAGTTATTCATACAACATCCTAGAATACTCTAGCACCATCAAAATATACTACAAAACCACTGCAACCACCTGCAACTGAAGAACACTGTGTAACCAAACATTTTGACGCACACATCCAACACACCAAATAGACTTGTGAAACAAATCAACACCAAAAACTTCAAGGGAAGGTAGATATAACCATTAGAAGAATTTTCCTAGATCCACAACACCAAAAACTTCACTACAGAAAAATGTAGAGAAATCTCATTGCTCCTAGACATCTTGTTTCAACAAATAGACATACTGTCAAACACATATGAACCACTACAGAATGATCCAGAACCTAAAAATCTAGATATGACACATTTTAAGACCTCTGATCATCACATCCAAATCATTACGGCACATACTGAACCATGAAGAAATGAGAAGCAAAAAATTGAACACCACAAGTTATCACACTAAACTCTCTTTTATTCAAATTTTCTCAAAACCACTCGGAAACCAAACACCACAAATACCAAATCAACATCCACAACACCTTCTCAACATCTTAACCATGCATAAGAGGTTGATATCCACAATAAATTACTCATCATTTCTACATTAGAGGTTGACATCAATACTAATGACAACATAATCCAACCAACAAACTTGAACACACTTGCTTCCTCAGGGGTAGACATCAATGCAATAATGCTCTATTGACATCAATGACAAAACAAGTTTCCAAAATTGATGTCATTTTATTGTTAGGTTTTGTGGGTGTTTCTATCCATTTAGAGCTTTTGGACTACTAATGATTTGATTTTGTTGTTTAGTAATTTATCTTACATATGTTACATAGTTTACACTTTTTTTCTTTTCAAACTTTATAATTCTCATCCCTTTTGTAGGTGGTAGTGTTTAAGTTTGGGTTTGTTCACATACCCTATGATGTGATTCTCGTCTAATCTATTTATTATTATTTCTCCTAAATCCACAATTTCATTGATAGAATATGGCCTTAGCCACCCTCATTTTTTATTTGCTATCATATAGAAATACTAGATCTTCTTCCTGGAAATTCTTAGTGTGGAGGCTCTTGTTGTGCCAAGTTTTTTTTCTTTGTCGATCTATTTTTTATTGTCTAATGCTATGCATATGTTTTCATCCATATTTTCTAATTCCCCTATCCTTTGTGCTAAGGACCTATCATCATCTAGCCACAAGGTTAGTGCAGTGCATAGGTTTGGGATTTTAAATTTCATTTGAATTACCACAACATTTCCATATACCAATTGAAATGGTGTAAACATATTGGTCCTCTTGTAAGATGTACGATAGTCCCAAATTACCACAAGTATCTTCACATACCAATCCAACCTATTTTTGTCATAGATTTTTGTAAGTGTTATCCCAATTATCTTATTTAGAGATTCACTAGATCCATTTTCTTGTGGGTTGTATGGTGAGCTCTTATTATGTGCTATCATGAAATTCTACAAAATCACCACAATTACTTTATTAACATTTTTTTTTGTTGATCACTTACTATCTTTAGTGGGTGACCATATCTCGTGATTATATTTTCATATAAGAATCTCAGGGAAGTATTTGTAGTACAGTCCCTATTAGGCTTTGTATCTTCCCACTTTATTAAATATTCAACTCCTATTATGATGAATATTGCGTTTTATTGTGTAGAAGGTGGTACAATTGGTCCTATAAAATCTATCACCCATTTTTAAAATAGACTTTATGCTAAAACCTTTTTTAAGGGAATCTCATCTCTTGCAATAGGTTTTCCTACCCTTTGATATACATCAGATTTTCTTATGTATTATTTGGCATCTCTATGTAGGGTTGGCCACCATAGTCTAGCTAGTTTAACCCTTATTTTTGTTGTTACACCACAATTATGTCCCATTTCTATTCCTTCATGTGTTTCTTTTATGATAGATTCTCTTTCATGTTTAAACGCAACTCTTTTGAGAATTACATATTGCCCTATGTGATGTAGATCTCCTTCTATTAATATGTATGGTAGAGATTCTCACACAAGAGATTCTTTATCTTGTAGTGAGAGATATGTGGGAAGTAATCCTTTAGATAGTAGTATACAAATGACATGTAGTTCCTCTAGTACTACATTTAGTTGAAATAGGTGTGCACTAGGTATGTATTTTGGATGATCTTTTGGTCCCTCCCCTATTTCTGTCCTTAATAAATAATCCGGTCCTTGATTTTGTTGCTTGAGTTTGACCATTATCTTAAAATAAAATTCCTAGAACAAGAGTAACCATTGACATATCCTTCATTCTATGGAAAGCCTATTGAGTAAGTTATTTAATGATTCATGATTTGTGAAGAATGCATATGGTGTTGACAACAAGTAGTGTCTAAATTTTTATAATGTAAAAACCATAGTTATGGCTTTTCTCTTGGTAGTGATGTAGTTATTCTTTTCCTTAGATAGTTTTCTAATTGCAAAGGCTATATAGTGATATTTATTGCATTTGGGTTTGAAAGCGAGAAAATTGTTACTAGCTATGGTTTAGGACATAGAACAACAATCTTCTACACTTCTCAATCAAGAAAACCCTAGAGATCTCAATCCAAGAATGAAGTGAAGGAAATAGATCTTGCAATAGGGCATCCTAAGGTATGATTAATGACTAAAGAGGGGCTCACCACCAAGCTAGGGCTTGGAAATACAAGTCATATGGAAGACCAAATATCGAAACCTAATGATATGGAAAACTTCCCTAAATGACCTATAAAAGGGTATAAATGTGAATAATAAACTGGGAAAACACAAAAGTGCACTTGGAAACCTATAGGAGCTTGGAACCAACTCTAAAATGCTCAAGATGCTGATTTTAGGGCACACTAGGACTCATACACCTCTTCTGGTATATCATTCCCAATCTATGGTTTTTGGGTTATAAGAGGAATCTGGCAAACTAGAGTTAAAATCCTCAAAAATCTAGAAAATTGCATGTACTGAGACTCATACGCTAGTTGTGCCCTATATCAGTCCCATTCTTCTTTCTAAAAAATTCAAAGTCTAGATCTGCTCTCCAATGTTTGCTCTTCCTTCCCAACCTAATTTCTAAATTTGAACCTATAAGAGGACCTACAAAGTTATAGAATCTAGAGTTGATTTGTGTATAGGGGGTTTTCCTCGGTCAAAACCCTAGTTTGGTAATTAAACCTTGATAGAAACAATGAATCTTGAATCTAAATGTGAACATAAACCCTAACCTTATGTGTATCTAAGATTAGTAAATCTGAAATGCAATGCAAACCTATTCTAATGCACTAGAATCAGATGCATGAATAAAACATGAAGATGAATGACTCAATTTGGGAGATCTCTAATCACCCTAATAAGCCACAATAAGACATGTACCCTCCTTAGGCTAAAATTAGAGTGATAATGGAGGATGGAATCACTTAGGAAACAAGTCATTAGGCTTGGCTTGATGGCTAGTTGCATCTCCTCAACCTAGAATCCATCAAGATTCACCATAGGAAATCATAATCAATCCTAGACAATGCTAGATCTTGAATGAAAGTGAGCTTGAAGACCTAAAAAAACACTATAATGTTTCTCCAAGAATTCAATTTTGTTTGCTACTTGCTCTTGAATACTCTTGTGAAAGAATACTTGAATGCTTGTGAATTCTTAGATCTTGTATTTGATTTCTCTAGATAAAAATAATGACTTGCAAGATTGTTTATATAGGAATTACATCTAATTTACCATTTATTAGATCTCAAATGCCGACGTCAACCAAAATTTTGAATTAAAAACTTGAATTTCCTACTCAAACCCTAAAAATGGGTCACACAAGACTCATACAACTTTAAAAATATTGTTGATAAAACTTTCAAAGTCTACCCTCTTTTTTAATATTTTGAAATTAAATTAATTTTATAAGAATTTTGGGTTTGGTGCTTAAAGGGTGTTGCCACCCGGGGTGGCTCCACCACCATCGATGGGCCACTGCCCCACCACCAAGGGGCTATTTTTTTTCCTCATACTCTACTGGGAAACTCCTTTCCGAGGGGCATAAGTTTTGCCCAAGTCCTTTGTTTTTGATCTTATTGGACTCATTGGAAAGGTGACTCAGAGCTCTACATTCTGGTGCTAGATATTTTTATATATTTTGTAGTTTTGACAATTTTTTGGTTCTTGGAAGTCAAGTGCTCTATTTGTGCTTTGATAAGTGATATCGGGTGCATACAGAGACAAATTTGAACTTCAAATAGTCAATGGAAAGCTTGTTTAGAGCACTACATAGTGGATCAAGTTTGGAGTTATTCCAACATGCTTTATTTGCTGATATTCTATCCTGAGTTATTTCTGGGTTATTTTTACTATGGTGATACTACGAGCTTACAAATTGTCAGATCTAGGAGATTTGATGTTGGAATAATTGTATTCTTAGTTTTACATCCCAAATTATTCTCTTTTTCACATGGTTATTAGTTTGATTGGATTTTTATGATTCATTGTTGTATCTACAAGTAGTGTAGCATTGTAGGTGGTCTATACTTACTTTTTGCACCTATGAATTGGACATGGGTTGTCTATGCCCATAGATATTTCAGTGTTGATGCATTTTCAGTATTGGTGGCTTGGTTTAGTCACTTGGTTTATTGGTTTTGATGTCATATTGAGGAGGTGAGATGGTATTACCAGGTATAGTCATGATATGAGACTTATGTAGTTGACTATGTTATGTAGATATGTGGACATGACCTTGGGTTGAGCTGTTGGTACATTTGGTGGTGATCATGGTGTCATATATGTTTCTCGTGCTTGAGAGAATTTGGCATGTCATGATGGTTTATGTAGGTTCATTGTTGGTGGTATTGGATTGGATCTTGATTTAGGTTTGTCATGGTGTATCTTCTTGGTATTAGGATCATGGTTTACTTTGCTTTCTCTATTGAGGAGCTCATGTTGCATTTTGATTTCTTTCATTGTGTGAGGGAACCTTTGGTTGATCTTCATTAGGAGATTGTTATCATGATGTCATTATAGCATGTTACATTCATTGGTTATACACTTTCAGTGATAGATTTTGATAGGGATGGTTTGGAAGTGATGGATATGTTTATAATGGTTTGGTGATAGTAGGCATTTTCTTGACTTGGAGATCTTGGTTTCACTTGTATGTTATTGATAGTATAGTTAAGTGTGTGCAGACTTGGATGATCTTCATGGAGAGGATGGTTGTCATGATGCCATGTGCAACTCATATCATAGTTGAGTGGAAGTTGTTGGTAGTGATGTGGATGCCTCATTGGGTATGGTTATCTTCATGTGATTGGAGATATGTTTTCTTTATTTAGAGTGTTTGATATTATTTCATGGTTTACTATTGATACACATTTAGAGTTTGGCATGGTACTGGTTCTCTTGAGACCAAGATGTGTGTGTGTATATATATATATGTATATGGGCATGTGCAGGATCATGATGGGCCAAAAAGTGGTGATATGATGGGTATGTGGCTGACCCAAAATTGATGAAACTTTAAAGGAGATTATTTTCCAACAATATAAATTATGCTTTACTTTGAATTTAATAAATAATTATTATTCATTTTCTATTTGAATTATGACTAAACTAATTGAAAATGATTGTAGCTTTCAAATGGTATCACATTTTTTGAATTTGAAACATGTGTCACGTTCTATGCTTCACATACTATAAGATTAAAAAAAATTTCATGAAGTTTTGACCAAGTTAAGGTGGTCGGACATAATGTTTTTATATTTTTTAAAAGTTGTAATAAAAATCATAATTAATTATTTACTTGGGAAAAAATAAAAAAAAAATATGCATCACATTGGGACACGAGTCCTCTACTTATATCTAAAATCTTATAAAAAAATATTATCATTTTATTGTGGTTAGGGTGGTTTAGACACCTACTTATTTTTCCCTAAAATTTAAGTACTATTGCATTGAAATTTCAAATTTTCACCAAATAGATTTTTTTTCTTAAAATAAACCTAGTAGTTTAGAAACTAAATTCAATTTTCTACAAATTATATTCTTACATATTTTTGAAATAATATAGATAACTTATTCAAATTTTTACGTCAAGTTGCCTAACTCTGATTTTTTTGAATTTTTCGGCACTTAACGGCCTATTTTTTCCATGATGATCCTCCACATACCCATATATGTGTGTGTGTGTGTGTGTGTGTGTGTGTGTGTGTGTGTTTTAATTCATGTGATCTCGTAGGAGGAGATGATTAGATCGTGGATGACATATTTATTTTCTAGATTCACTATTAGAGCTTTAACATTGATCATTTTCTTGATTACTTCATGATGGTGCTATGTTTCATTTGGAGTTTGGCATGGATTGATTGGTTACATGTACTCATGGATACTTGGAGACTTAGGTGATGGTTGGAGTTCTCTTGTGATTAGAGACATTTTCTTTAGATGGTTACTCTTTGGAGGTTTCAGTAGGAGGACTGAGGAGGTTTCACCTAGATATGGACATGAGTTCATGATGGACCAATAAAGGAGATTGTTTGGAATGAGTCATGATGACTTGATTATCCTGAAGGAGAATTCTCATTCCCACTCTTGGTCTACTCAACAACTTATTATTTGAGAGGTATTTTCCCATTATATCTTCCAGATGTGTTATGTTTTTTCAAAGCACATCAAGTCTACTAATCAACACTATATCAAGGTGTGATAAGTAAATCAAAGAATGAAGCACCATGAATAATAACAATTATGCACACATACAACCCAATGAGTTTCATAATCTCTCACAACATGTTTCCACCATCCTCCCAAAAAATGAACATCCAGGAAGGAACTACGAAGAGAGAAAACTTGTAAACCATAATGTCCTTCTACCAACACCTCAAAAGAGAAACATTGTGTCAAGTATGATCTCTAAACAAGCTAGAATGAGAAGCCTCAATAACATTCATAACACTCAGTATCATAGATCAAGTACAACATATGAATCAATGTAACAACTCCAACATAGATGTGCGCTTCTCTAATCAAGAAGATCAAACTCAAAGTAACCATCCCCAAAACTACAAATCGGCTCATAAACCATCTCCCAAAAATCCTCATCAAAGAATGATATCATAAACTCAAATGCACAAGGAGATAACCATGTCATAAGAACCCTCAAAATGAATCCTCTAGAACTAACTATCCATAGCTCAAGATCCATATCTATGAAAGATAAAGCATATAAACTCATGCTAACCAATCCTAAAATGAGTATCCATAATAAACCACCATGAATCAAATCAATCCCATGAGAATGAAAGCATGAAACATAACACATCTGAAAGATATAATGGGAAAATACCTCTCAAATAATAAGCTGTTGAGTAGACCAAGAGTGGGAATGAGTATGCTCCTCTAGGATAACCATGTCATCATGACTCATTCCAAGAACAATCTCCTCTATCAGTCCATCTTGAACTCATGTTTATATCTAGGTGAAAGATCCTCAGTCTTCCTATTGAAACTTTCAAAGAGTAACCATCTCAAGAAAATGTCTCTAATCACAAGAGAAATCCAACCATCACCTATGTCTCCAAGTATCCATGAGTACTTGTAACCAATCAATCCATGCCAAATTCCAAATGTAACATAGCACCATCATGAAGTAATCAAGCAAATGATCAATGTACCCAATACCAAGAGAGCTACCCACTATCAATGTTAAAGCTCCAATCATGAATCTGGAACATAAACATGACATCAATGATCTAACCATCTCCTCCTAGGAGATCACATACATCAAACATATATATACATCATGGTCTCAAGAGAACAAGTACGATTCCAAAATCTAAATGTGCATCAAGAGTAAACCATGACATAATAGAAAACACTCTAAATGAAGAAAACATATCTCCAATCACACAAATATAACCATACCCAATGATGCATCCACATCATTTCCAACAAATCCCACTAAACTGTGATATGAGCTACTCATAGCATCATGGAACCATCCTCTCCATGAAGATCATCTAGGTCTACACACGCTCAACTACAATATCAATAACATACAAATAAAACCAAGATCTCCAAGTCAAGAAGGTACCTACAACCGCCAAACCATCCCTATCAAAGGCTCCCACTAAAAGTATATAACCAATGAATGTAATAAGCTATCATGACATCATTGTAATAATCTCCTAATGAAGGTCAACCAAAGGTTCCCTCACATAATCAAAGAACTCAAATGACACATAAGCTCCTCAATAGAGAAAGCAAAGTAAACCATGATCCTCATACCAAGAAGATACACTACCACAAACCCGAATCATGATCTAATCCAATACCACCAACAATTAACTTGCATAAACCATCATGAAATGCCAAAGTCTCTAAAGCACAAGAAACATCCATGACACCATGATCACCACCAAATGTACCAACAACTCAACCCAATCATGTCCACATATCTACATAACATAGTCAAATACATAGGTCTCATACCATGACTGTACTTGGTAATACCTTCTCACCTCCTCAATATGACATCAAAACCAACAAACCAAGTGACTAAACCAAGCCACAAAAATTGAAAATGCATCAACACTAAAATATCTATGGGAATAGACAACCCATGTACAATTCATAGGTGTAAAAAGTAAGTATAGACCGCATAAAATGCTACACAACTTGTAGATACAACAATGAATCATACAAATTCAACCAAACTAATAACCATGTAAAAAAGAGAATAATCTAAGATGTACAACTGAGTATACAATGATTCCAACATTAAATCTCCTAGATCTGACAATCCATAAGCTCATAGTATCACCATAGTCAAAATAACCTAGAAACATCTTAGGATAGACTATCAAAAAGTAAATCATATTAAAACAACTCTAAACTTGATCCACTATGTAGTTCTCTGAACAAGCTTTCCATCAACTATTTAAAGTCAAAAATTTGACATTGTATGCACTTGATATCACTTCTCGAACCTCAAATAGAACACCTGACTTCTAGCAAACAAAACATTTTCAAAACTATAAAATATTGAAAAATCTCTATCACCACAATGTAGAGCTCTAAGTGACCTTTCCAGCAAGTCTAAGAAGAGCAAAAACAGAGCACCTAGGCAAAAGTTATGCCCCTCAGGAAAAAGCTACCAAGTTAGAGTATGAGGCAAAAAAAAATTTAGCCCCTTGGTGGTGGGGTGGTGGTGGAGCCACCCTTCAAGCACCAAACCTGAAATTCTTATAAAATTTAATTTAATTTCAAAATATTAAAAAAGGGTAGACTTTTAAATTTTTATCAACGGGATTTTTTATGGCAATGAAAATGTAATAAAAAATTGTTTAATAAAGGATTTTTTTTTTGGTTTTTTCGTCGATTTCCCTATCGGCTGACCACAATAGTGCTACCAATAGTGGTTAAAAAAACTATCATATGGTAGTACCTTCTGGAAAGTTCGGCAGTACCACTAGTGGCCACGATGGAGGGAAGGGTACGGGGTGCCAACCCCCCCCCAACCCCCCTGCCCTCCCCATAAAATTTTATTTAATTTAATTTTTTAAAATTTTAAAATAAACTTTTATATTTTTAATTTTTTAATTTTTAACTTTATTTATTTTCCTTTGTAGGTATCGACAGATTCTATTCTATGGCAATTTTTAAAAATTATTTTTCAATTTTTTTAATTTTATGAGAATAAAAATGTTGACATTATAACAACAAAGGGGAAATTTACTAAAAAAATTTGCATTTTTTTCAACTTCTCCAAAACAGGGTAAATTATATATCACAATTAATCTCTTGGCCGACCTGAATCCAACCATGAGGTCCATTTTTTCCCAAGAGGTCATTTGTAAAATTTCCTCCACAAAACCCCTATTTGAATGCACAACCAAAAACCCTTTTTAAATAAAAATTTTCACACCCCAAATCTGGAAACAACCCTTCATAATAAGAAACCCAAAACCCTTAGATTTGTAATAAACAACTTGAAAAACCCTCATAGCTTGCCATGCCTTTTATTCTCTCATGCATTGTATAGATTCAAACTCAACAGACATTTTCTCAACCTAGGGTTATAATAAAAAAACTTCAACCATGAAAGCTCTGATACCACTTGTAAGGAAACTTGTAGCCACTATGTGACAATTTCCACATAACCCAAAATAAATATTCATGCAAATAAGTACTCAAGATCCACATGCAAGAGAATAGACAACATACTTGAAATGATGGAAATTGGTGTTGTTTTATGGTTTAGGACATAGAACAACACATTTCACAATAATTCCATTAAAGAGAAACCCTAGAGATCTCAATCTACGATATGCAAGGGAGAAAGAGATCTTGCATTAGGGTTGTCCTAAGGTCATATTATAAGCTAAAGAGGTGTTCACCACCAAATTAGGGCTTGGAGAAACTAATGAAATGTGAGACCTAATGTTTAAACCTAATATGATGCAATACTTCACTAAATGACCTAGAAAAGCATGTAAAACATAACAAAAAGTTGAGAGATGAAAGGTGTGCACCTTGAATTTTATAGAGGACTGAATGAAGACATGAAATGTTGAAAACACTTATTTTAATGCTAAGGCTCATATGAAAAACTAGGTGATTTAGTCCCAAATTAGGGTTTTTGGGCATAAACTAAAATCTAGAAGAGATATGACTGAAACTCCTTAAATCTACAAATTTTTCTATACTGGGACTCATACGCCAGAAGTGACATATCAGTCTATTAAGGGTTTTATGAAAATTCAAAGTCTGAATATGCTCTTCAATATCTGCTCTATCATTTCCACCTGATTTTTGAATCTATAACTCCAATTTGCAACCTATAGATGGCTTCCAATGATCTCCAATGCAAGATGACAACTTTGACAACTTTGAGCACTTTGACAACTTTCTCCAAAATTTCTCTTCAATATGTCTTCAACCTAGATCTACAAATCACACACTAAAGAGAGAGAAAAATGTTGTTTTCTTAGTGGAAAAGGGTTTTCCTTGGTCAAACCCCGTTTTGGTAATCAAACCTTGAATTGAAATGAAATAGGAAAAGATAATGATGAATGAACAAAATGCAATGTTGCAACTCACAAAACCCTTGCAATAAAGGGTTGCATACATGTATGAAGTGGCTCCAATGGATGTAGATCTTGACGCTTGCTTGAATGTGATAGATCTTGAATTGAATGCTAGCTTGAATCATAAAACCCTACATCACAAATTTTAGCTCAAAAACAAACATGATGCATGATGACTTTGGCATGATGCTTGATACTTGAAGAATGCTCTAAATCACATAATAATGAACACTTGAACACTCTTGTAGACACTTGAATGCTCTTGTGAGCTCAAATTTTCTATAAGAATACTCATTCAACTTACTAGGTGTAAAATGAGTGAAAGAAACTTGTATTTATATTTTTTTATGCCTAATTTCCTGAAATTACAACACTACAAGCTGACCTTAGATCTAGGAGAATAAAATCTTACCAAGAATTTGGATTAAATTTAATTTTGGGCCACAAGAGACTCATACAACATAATTGGTGTCTAAGTCCCATTAGGCATAAGTATGGGACACATTTTAAAAAATGCTTAGGATGATGTAAAATCTAGATCAGGGCCCAAAACTCTAGGTGGGACTCATACACCCAAGGTGGTGTATGAGTCCCAGATCACTAAATTTAGGCCACATAACTTAAAAACACCTAAATTATGATTGGATTTTGGTTCATGTCAGGATTATCCTAAAAAAGATGCATTAAATGGGGCTTGTGGATGAAAAATAAGGCCAATTAAAGTATAAAGAAGCTCAATTATTTAATAAAACCCTATAAAAGTGTGAAAGTGTGTTACAAAACTTTACAACACTCCAAATACAACATCAATTAAGTTCATTTAGTTTAGAAGGGCGCAAGACCTAATGTGAATATGTTGGACATATTACAACACTAAATCAAGGCCATGTTAGGGAGTACCTTTTTTTTAATTACAATACACATCAAAGATGAAACAAGGTATACCCTGGGAAAACCCTCAATAGGGAAAAGCCTAGCCTCAAAAATCATGCATACTCCATCATATTAATCAACAATAAGCAAATACAAGAGTTACAATGAACACTTTTGAAGCATCAATCCCTCCAATGCATTCCCATGTTTCCAAGCATGAATCCACACATCCCATGCCATGCTTCACAAATGCACTCCTCAAGAAGACTCAATAATGACAACCAAACCACTCAGCCAACCTAAACCACTAAACATGTGATTACTTTTATAGACACAAGCTCACATAAAATACAACTATTGGTAGGGTAAAACCACATACCACAAAAACATGTGAATAAAAAACCACTAACCCCTTATTTAATATTAGGTACTAAGAAAAGTTCACTTCATTTATTATTTCCCCAATACTAAATTATTATCACATGTCTCCCACACATTAAACAATAATACAATGTTACAATACAACATCAAGTAGTCACCAAATAATTGCCTAGTCTAATTATCCACACCACCAAGGTGCATCACAACTAAATAATTATTTAATTAAAAAATTATAATAAATCATTTTATGCAATGGTGTACAACACCATATCCCAACAAAAACATGAATTAGCCTAATGGAGCACCTAGAATTTTGGAAATTGGCCCATATGAAATTATATAATAATATATTATACTTGAGAGAGTTATAAGACATTTAATAGATGTTACTTCATAGTGTTGGTTTCCTCACCATGAATATGAGGCATTAGTTTTTCTAGTGGCTCATAGTTTTGAATACCATTCTATTATCTCTTTCTTCTAATTTTATTATATAATGGGCATATGGGATAAATATTTAAAATTTTACTTTGTATTTGTTATGTTTCAAACATATTGTTAGTAAGAGAGATAAGTAGATTATGCATTGGTATACAATATTATTGAGATTAATGCAAGATTTCATCTCTTTTTTTGGTGGAGTTTTTTTGCTATAATTTTTCTATTTAAATTTTGTGTTCAGATGTATGCTATTTATTTTATACATAAATATTCATGTTTAATTATATATTTAATGTTTAAAACACATAAATTATATTTAGATATATTGTTGTTAATAATATTATTGCACCATTCACCCTGTGATAAAAATTTGATATTAGAGCTATGAATTAATTAGAGAGATGAATTTCTTAGAGTGTTGTGCAAATTTATAAGATTGTGATTGGAATATTTGACTTAGTGGTTTTGTATATATATATATATATGTGTGTGTGTGTGTGTGTGTGTGTGTGTGTGTGTGTGTGTGTGTGTGTGTGTGTGGCTAAAGTTGTAGAAAGCACATCTTGTTTAGGGATTGAGAAGCCCAATGGTTCTATATAAAATTCGTGGAACAAGAAATAAAAAATATCTTGACTGAAATATAATGATGGAGACCTATGAGAAAGAAAAACAAGTCTACTAGTGTATCAATATAATATTGGAAGAAACTTTATAATAAGGCTTATTGTCAAACATTCCCAATTCTATGTATCTATAACCTATGTTACCAGTTAGAATTTATTTCCCTACCTTTACCATTATGTGCTCATGTTATTGGATGCTACATTGGGGACATAGGTCCTATATACCTATATAGGATTTTTTTTGTAATGAGGATCATATCACCATTTTTTATTTTCTCATGATAGAGGCAACCTATATTATTTTATTCATATCTTCAACTAATGTGATTATCATGCTTATTTTTCTTTATTTTTTCCTACTTGTTACATGATGCATTTATTATATGTACAATTTTATATCATCCATATTCTACATGTTTACCTACAATAACATTTCATGTATAATTTTTCCCTCTTCTTCAATTAAGTGTAATTGATGGATGTTACAAATTAAAAGAGGAATATCCTATTGCTAACACTCCTATATTGAAATTGAAAATATTTTTAAGTACCTAAATATAGAATCATTACTATTTCTAAATGGATTATTAGAAGACAACATAATAGTTTCAAATATGGCATGTCGTCTTATGATCATCACATAGGCATGAACGGATCATTATATCAATTTTTATGCAAGCATAAATTTTGAACCATATTAGTATTTCTATCCAAGATCATAACAACAAAAAATTTTTGCTTCCACAAAAAATACTTGCATTGAATGATTAGCTTAATTCACATTATCAAAGAAATTGATAAAAATAGTTACTTAAAAAGTACAATATGAGCTTACTTAAATAATCAAGGAAGAGGCAATCCACCTATAATGTGGATTGACAAGTGCCCCATAATGTGGCGCAATGGAATGTGCAAACCAATAACCTATTTGACCAAGTCATCAACCTTGATGCTAAGTGTTGAGTGACCTTTGAGGTGAGATGGAAAGTCTTCCAACCTCAAAAGTTATGTACACATGAGGTTTACCAAACAACTTGGTAGCCTCTAGAGGCCTAAAGGTTGCATATTTAGTTAGACAAGATGTTGTCTAACCTCATCAACCTAAGTACACCTAAGTATAGTGAATAGATAAATTATTCACTCTAACAAACCATACTCCTATCTATTTACTACTTTTCAAAAAAAATGCAGGTTTCCATATAACATTAATACCAAGGATGATGAACACATAAAAATATCTTCTAGGGTTCATTATTATATGGACCTAGTATTTGTTTTATGTACAAGTATTATTGTAATGCATATTTGTGAGTGCCCATTTACATTGAAATACATGAGTATTTTAGGATTCACATCCACATCAATGTGGATTAAATAATAATGGTGAAATATGCATGCCCATGCTAATTTTCATTTAGTTTTGAACCTATTTTGAGATAATATATTAATGTAATTACATGTAAAAAATATTGCAATCTTATACAAATTCAAACACATTTTCTAGTCAACCACATATCTTCACATTCATTAGTTCTTATACATTTAACTCTTTCATTTTTTTTTATACATTTCACATCGATCAAATTCCTTATGCTCAAAAATTCATTTCTTGCATCATAACTACCATTCTATTGTTTGGGTAAATCTTGTGGGTGTGAGATCGTTTACATGCGGGTGTGAAATCGTTTCCATGCCCAAAAAAGTAACCCTTAAAATTCAAGAATTTATCTTTCTTACCGTGAGACAACTAAGTACAGATTTCTCATAATTATTTTAATATAATTATATTTAATGATATTCATTATGTTAATTAAAATCCTATAATTGGTAATTATTTAATTCTTAAGACATTACAAGGGTCTTTCATTGCAAGAAAATTTTAATTGAAATGATTAAAACAATCTATATGCATAAGAATTTACATCTAAAGGTATTTTCACACTTTCCTAATATTTATGAATACTTACCAAGGTTATAAATGCTAGTGATTTGACAACCACATTAGGGCATTTGTAAATACAACCCATCCTTAGTAATTAGTGATTGAAAAGAAGTAAAATGTAATTTTGTGAGAAGTATCAAATTACATTAACCTACATGACATTTCCACATTTGTGAAAGTGATTAAGAGTCTTAAAATTGACACATAAATAACTACTTTATAAAGAATTGAAGATAGAAAACATTTTCAAATTACCTATCTTTGTATACTAGAACAAACAAAATTCAATGTAACCTCAAAATTACTCTTTTTTTTTTTTCTCCTTTCACAATTAATTTTGTGAATTAATATTGATTATTTAATCTGTAACTTATGGAGGACTGGCTTGTACTATATTGTACACATATATGATTAGCCTAGATTAACATTAAGGAAAGCATATTTTCTTTTACACTTATATCCTCACAAATAGATAAATATATATCTAAAGTTCACTTCATAATCAAAATTTAATTAATTATTGCCGAAATCACATTCAATTTATTATTATCAAAATTGAGAAGCTCAACATACCTGTGTAGGGAATATAGTAAACTAAGACAAATACTTTCAAGTTTCAATTGATTCATATCATACTGTTGCTACATGATTTGGAATGTAACGACTGTTTATTCTAGTAAAGCTTGATAAAGTGATTCACAACTTCGTGTGAACAACTCTAAACGATCCAACCAGTTTGTTTCACACCAATCTACTGCCGACCATAGAGAAAATAATTAACTTAATTGGGCTTTCTACAGTTTTTGCGCACTTCACCTCTTGTACCAGTAAGAGGTTTGATGTTTCCCATATTCACCATGGCAGTAGCAAAATCACTGAAGAAAGTATTTTGATTTGTAGCATAAGAAGTAACCAGAGAATTGGTGGATCCTCCATTGAACAGTTCCTGGTCAGAGTGAAGAAGTCCTTTCTGGACTCTAAGATTTTTGTAGTAGTTATTATCAAACGCAAGGGGAGTTTGAACATCTAGGGGAGATAGATTGTTGTCACCACCAGTTCTCGGGCATTTCGCTTTTGCAGAAGTAGCGAATGCAGTGTTGATATTGGTTTCATTGTAGATGTGAGCTTTGAATGTGGTGCACCTTGCTTGACCAATTGTATGAGCTCCTGAAAATAAATACAATCACTCCATTAGACATAAATAGAATTTTAGTTATCTTGAATTTTTCCTAGAATTGATATTCAGCATTTGCAACAAAAATACCTGATAGGGCTACCATATCCTTAGTAGAAAGCCCTTGATTACTAAAAGCTGTGATGAGTGCACTAAGGCTGGATGCGGGACCAGGGATTTTGCTATTCGCGCCACTCAGACTTGCAGCCCTTGCATCTCTCCTTCCCAGCTGTACTGTCCATGTTGGTCCTCCCAACTAGCAATAATGATATAAGAAGCCTTAATAACTGTACTTGAAATTTATAGAGTAAGCCTTTGTAAGAGTAGAAAGGAAGAAGAGTAATTACCTCAACAACTGAATCGCGAGCAGCAATGGCGAGAATGTCAGCACAAGATACAGTTCCACTGCAAACTGATTCCACTTGAGTCTTGATGGTGTCTATCACGGTGAATCCTCTCGCAGAGTTGGCGTTAGGACCCGCTGTTTTCTCTCCCGTTACGTTGGCGGAATCATCCAACAGTATCGATCCATCACACCCCTGCAAATTCAAAGTACAATTAAAGAACTTGTTGAATTGGATAAGAACGTAAACAACCAGCTAATGAAAAATGGAAAGATGATCTAATCCAAAATCTTACATTGACGAAACAGTCGTGAAAGTGAAGGCGGACCAACGATGCACCCATGCGTTTCTCCTTGGCGACTGCAGCTTTTACGGCAGCTTTCACAGTCGATAGTGCCTTAGGACACGTTTTATCGTAAAATGTCGAGCTCAGTTGCCCATTGGCAGGACTCGAGCACAAGATCACCAAGCTAATACATGCAATCAGACAGTTGGTCCTCATGACTGATCACTCTGCAGGTTTACTAACTACAGAAGCAACTGTGTGTGGTGTTGAAACTTTAGAGGAGTAGCGTTTTATAATGGCGTATGAGCTTGTTACTCCGACTAATTAATGGGTAACAACTAAGCTATAATCTTTTCGCTATAGTTGACTTTGCTTAAGATCAAAATAGTGTCAGTGTGGAATGAATCCAAGTTTGTACAAATAATCAACATCGGCGGCCCAGTTGACCAGCTAATTTAAAGCTATTTTGTCCATTCATGCATGCCTTTATTATTCTGGATCCATTGTATTCAATAGAAGAATGGGTGCCTTCCCACCAAGGCTGCTTCTTCCCAACTCTTATTGTAAGTATCTTCTACACTGGATATAAGATGATATTTTCTTTAAAAAGTTCTGACAGAATGGCCAGTGAAAGAGATAGTTTACTGACGTCGTTCGTGAACATTCGCTATCTACTACCCTCATCAAATCCAGCCATGCAAGGGATGTGATCACATGCAACAATCTTCTTTTAAGAAATATGTTTAATAATCAGATTCTTACGACCAGGTCAGACGACTTTATATATCATAAAAGATACAATCAACTTAATGATCAACCCATGTTATTTCGTTGACAAAATCAAAACGCGTTTATAGATAAGATAAAACAAACAAATGTCTTTACTTTTGACTCAATCCAACGTTGAAAAACACGCACAAATGCCAGTTCAATATGTCTGTTTAGTAACCAGTCATTGTCGAATGACTTGTTGGCTCTAACAACAGTAAAGAGAGTAAAGAAAGTCAGAACTCTTAAATATTTTCTTTCCTCTTTGTTTTCTGAATCGACGTAGTTTCCAATGCTTCGCTTCCCACATCCACTTCCATCATTTTTTTTACAAATTTGATCTTACGAAATTGCCAATGAAGGTCACTTTTTCTTAAATTTAATTAAAAATGCAATATTAAATTATTGAGTGATTGGATTAAATAGTTTTGGCATAGCCTGCATTAGATAACACGAGGTCATTATACTTTACAACGCTGCATTGATTTAAATTGGGAAGAAGATCCTTATGATAGAGGTATGATTTTGGCTAAGCATCAATGTTGCAAGGTTGATCAATCCAAAAGTGTTTTATAATGTATAGTAGAGTTAGAGTATATTAGATGGTGGATCAATTTTGGGTGAAGAAGTTTCATGGTTAATATTTTTGAGATGGAATAGTATTGGGATGGCTGAATTTGTAGAAAATTATTTTGCTTCATTTGTGTGAAGAACAATTAGATGGAATAAGTGTAACATTCATAGTCATTGTTATGGTGATGGCATATCCAATATGAGATGTATCCATCTCAATTTCCCCAACAACGGTTTGGATGTTTTCTTATGCCATGCAAGACATTAGGGTTTATCTTGACCATCTTTATCGAAATCAATCATGCATAGAAAAAATTAGTACGTCGTTAGGGAAGACATGACAGTTAATTGTTTACACTAAACTTGAATGGTATTAGCTGCTCCTTGTTGCCTGCCGTAAAATGGGGTTAGATCATTCCTAGCCTAGATAAAGTGACAACCAACACCTCTAAGCTATAAACCACACTTAAACAAGAGAAAACAAATAAAACATGAGTAAATTGAAAGCATCAAACCAAAATACTCCCTATGGTTGCACTTGAATCACTTATCTTGCTCTCCTTTTTCTCCTTTTGCAACCTTTTCCCTCAGATTTGAAGTTGTGCTTGTGCAAATACTTGCAAATTTTAAGTAGAAAGTTGGAGAAAAAATAATTGTTAAGACAAAAATGGGAGAGGAAGGCTCCTTTTATAGACAACCATTCAAAAGAACAGACAAGATTAATCTTCTAGAAAGATTCCATGATCGATGGTGGAGGATTGATGCACCAAGAATATGCTATTCATGGAAGAGTTATGATAGTTATGATGTCAACGACTATGATGCCCGACGACTATGAAAAAAATAAAGGCCATGATAGAGATTAATGAGTAAGGCATCTCTAACCAAAAGGGAGGCATAAATAATTTATTTAAATTATTTATTCGAAAAAGGGAAAATGCAGGAAATTGACAAGTGGAGGATTCAAATTATTTATTTGAGGAAAATGAAAAATGAGCATTTAATTAAATCAATTTATAAAATCAATTTAATTAAATGGGAAGAGGTGGAAATTAGATACTAAATAATTAATTTGAATTAATTATTTAATGGGGAGAGGAATGACACATAATTAAATAATCTTGACAATTATTTAATTATAGAAGAATGAAAAGGTCGATGCATAGACAAATAATAATAATTTTTATTATTTGACTATAGGAAAACGATAAAAAGATAAATAATTAAATAAATAATGATTTATTTAATTATTGAACAAAGGGAGTGTTAGCAACACAATTAGTTTATTTTAATTGATCAAGATAGAATAAAGATTAGAAAGTGAATTAATTAAATAATTAAAAATGATTTAATTAATAGAGGAATGTGATCAAGGATAATCAAATAATTAAAATTATTTAATTATTGATGGACAAGGACCAAGTAAAATGAGGCTCATAGACTTAGGACATTTTTTAGTGTCTACATTTTTCCCCTCTTTAACATAATGCAGTTTATCACGTCGTGTCAAAGAAATCCAATCAAGAGATGCCTCAGGATGCCTCAATGAAATGAGGGTACATGTATGCCCCCTCGAGAGGATAGGTGAGTTCAAAGAATGTGAATGTGCTCTCGAAATGGATGATAAGACTAGAGGATGGATGATAGAATAAATGCTAGCATGGAGAAGATGGATATTAGTGTGAAAAAAGGAAAGGAATATGGAGATGAAAAGGTAAACGGGAAATGACAAGGGACCAACTTTCATACTTGTATATTCATCACCATTAGGCATCAAAAGTGTCACAAATGGAACACAAACACCATGGTATGACATAGACCAAGGTGTGCAAGGTGACCATTTGTGAGAGACAAGTAGTCAAAAGATCAAATCAAAAGACAAGGAATGCATTAGCTCATACTAAGGACCCAATTATCCTAGTCTTTTTTCCAAGACAAACCGCAAACAACAATCAAAGAAAAAAGGCCATGATCTATCATCATCCCTCTAAATCCTTTAATAGGACATCCTTGAGGTAACTAGTAACATGACCAAAGACCATCCAAAAAGATAAGACAAATCCAGAGCAACAAAGTGTTTGCCAATAGAGATAGTATTTGTCGATAGTATTGATAAGATTGTTTGATGTGATTGTTTAAGTTGACCAAGATGATTAAATTGATTGATAGGTTGACAAGGATTGATTGATAATTGAAAAAAGTTGACAAATTGATTTGATTGATAGGTTGACAAAGATTGATTGATAAGTTGACAAAAATTGACAAATTGATTTGATTGATTGTACCTAGTTTTAGGAAGGACACATTCTGAGTAAGGCATAATTGGTTGACAAGATTAACAAGATTGATTTATTTGATAAAGATTGATTAATAGGGTTGACAAGGTTTGATTGATAATGATTGTGCCTGATCTTAGGAAGGACACATCTTGATTAATGAAAGATTGATTGACAAGGTTGACAAGATCAATTGAGTGTTTGACAAAGATTGACTGATATGACCAAGGGATGTGATGATACCTAGTTTTAGGAAAGGCATGTCCTATTTAAGGTAAGAAGCACATTTGATAAAGTTGACCAAGTGACAGGTGTTGACAAGATACCTAATTGCAAGAAGGACACATCCTGCTTAAGGTGAATGACAAGGTTGAAAAATTCTAACCCCAGGAGTTCCATATTATCATCATTGTTTTGTCTGAAATAAACAAACATACTACCCCATACCCTATTTTTACAGAATTTCAATTTCATGCACCCAAAACCCATGATTTCACATAATTCAGACAACAAGCTTGGCATCTAGCCTTTGTTCAAGCATTTAGACATTGTTGCTATCATTCTCTTGTCAGATTCATCACAAAACCATAGTACCATAACTTTGTTTTAACAAATAAACAAATTGATACACCCAAGGACCTATATTCTATTAGGTCACAAAAACCCTAAAATTGGGTATCAGAGTTTATACACATTTATTCATCTTTGGAAAAATATAATTTTAGGGTCCCATTGTACCATACAATTATATGCCTTAACATCAGATACACTTTTTTCAATAAAAACAACAAAAAACATGACTATCCCATTTCAACATAGGCCTAATTAGGCCAAAATTACAAAGGAGGTCATCTTAAATCACCACAAAAACACTTTATGACTCAAAATAGTCTTCATTCATGTTATAAAACTTTAGTTTCCACCATTTTCATGAGTTGAAAACTTCTTTTAAACATTGTTCTACAAGACCTTGATTTTATCCTCAAAGCAAGCCCTACAAGTGAGGGTTTATTAGAATACCATATTCCATACCTCTAGCCACTTGGAAACTTCTTCAAACTCCTTTGAATAGGTTTTCTTATGCTATAAAAAACATTACCAAGCCTCAACAATCTATATATGTTCATAACCACGTATGTAGCCATAAAAAATGCTTGGAAAACTCTATTTTTAATGTCAGGACAACACAACTTCATTTTCTTGTTGTACTATTCCAACACACACTCAAAACACTTAAACCATACAAAAAACTCCCTAAAATATCCATCCCACTAATATTCTAAACCTACATTGGTGGGATGGTTAGTTCTATCCTCACAAAATCCTCAAAACTCTTGTCTGGTTTGTTAAATCAGTCTTTATAAAATGAATTAAATTATACCCCTAATTCAAATGAAGTCTTCCAAATCATTTTTCACTGAAGGCTCACACATTACTTAATAGAATCTAAATAAATTTAGAAACTTAGAACTACTATACAATCTGTATGGGATTGGTAAAAAGCATTTAACACAGGAAATTGGGAAATAGGGAGCTTTATTATCAAAATTTGATTCAAGAATACAAAGTTCTATCTTTTTCTTGCCCAATACAATGCTTTTATGGATATTTCTCAACCAATAACTGAATTTTTAACATCTTTCATTGACCTATCCCTTCAAAATCCTCAAAATGACTCTTCAACTTTTATTTTTTTGCCCTTTTACAAATTTAGCAACTTTTCCAATTTTTACAAATTTTCTTTTCTCATCATTTTGACCTCCTAGAATGACTCAAATACATTAAATATGACCTCATATGACCTTTTATAATGCTTTACAATCAAAAATTGAAATTTTGCAAATTTTTTCCTTCTGAATGTATTTTGAGGACAAGGTGCTCCTGTACCATACAACCAACCAACAAAACCTTTCTAGGTCCCTTGGAGACATATTGTAGCAACTTTTCTTGTAGCTACAACAAATAAAAAACTTCAAATATTCCTTTAACTGCTTCTTCTCTCTGTCTGTTGAATCTTTATTTGTCTTGGCTCCAATCTTACCTTCAGCTTTGTCTTCATCTATCTTCACTTGTCTTCACTTTTCCTTACCTTCTCTATCATCAGGCTCACAATCACTTTTCACTTTCGAAGGACACAGCTTTGTTTTCAGCTTTGTCTTCATCTATCTTCACTTGTCTTCACTTTTCCTTTACCTTCTCTATCATCAGGCTCACAATCACTTTTCACTTTCGAAGGACACAGGATTTTCTTTTAACAACTTTCAACTTTCCTCTTTCTCAACCAAGGACACATTCAACTGTCCTTGCAAAATTTCCTCTTTCTTTCACAATTCATCCTTGACCTTCTCTTACCAATCATCTTTTCATCTTCTCATCTACTCCCATTAATTGATTAATCTTTAGGCTACAACCTCAAGTGCTTCACAATCAAATATCCATCTTCTCTATTGCTTTAACACACAACTCACCAACTTAGCAAACCATCCATCTTACCCAACAACAGATCCTATAAGATGCCTCACTCTCTTTTCCTTGCACCATCTACCCAACTTAATCTCCATTGGAGGATGGTAACCGCAGAACTTTCCTTGTTTTCCAACACACAACTCAAAACTCTTCCTCTCTACAACATGGATGGATCAAGCACCTAGAACCAAACTCAACGACAACTTTAACAAACCAAACCATCAGAATCAACTAGCTCTGATACCAATTGATGCAAGAGCATATACCAACAACATCCATTCATCAAGGGTACATCTAACCCAAACACATTTGGAGAAAAACTAATTGAACAAGCATCATTGATTCACTAATGTTTTCATCAATTTCACTTATTAACTCAACAAAATCCTAAATTACTATTAGAAATTCACAAGGCTATCAATCATCCATTTATCAAAATCAGTATACCACATCATTATCAGATAAAAAATCATTTCTACCATCATAAAAACCTCTGTACCATAAAAAAACCTGATTAAAGGAACTAAACAAATCAATACTTCCACATAGACTCCTCAATACAACTCTCACAAGTCATCAAATTTCACTGTTTATCAACTAATTCCACAATACCAAAAGACAATAACCAACCATTTATACTTCAAGCCTTTATCAAACTTCCAAGAAATTTTAGACATCATGTTTTAGACTAAAATAAACCAATAACACCTTTGTCAAGTACTATACCATTTGTTTCCCTATTCTTTGCAGTCAAGAACCATACTTGCTCATTAGGAAATCTTTTCTCAAATCATCAAACCCATCCAACTTGTCAAAAAAAACTTACCCACACATAGAGACAACTATATTATCATCATGGTTTTGTCTGAAATAAAAAAACATACTGCCCCATACCTTGTTTTGACAGAATTTCAATTTGATGCACCAAAAACCCATGATTTCACATAACTCAGACAACAAGCTTTCCATCTAACCTTTGTTCAAAAATTTAGACATTTTTACTATCTTTCTCTTGTTAGATTCATCACAAAACCATAGTATCATAATTCTATTTTAATAGATAAACAAATCCATGCACCCAAGGACCTATATCCTAATAGGTCAAGCAAACCAGGAAATCACGTATCACAATTTATACACATTGATTCACGTTTGGAAAAATATAGTTTTAGTGTCCCATTGTACCATACAATTATATGTCTTAACATCTAACACACTTGTTTGAAGAAAAACAACATAAAACATGACTGTCTCATTTCAACATATGCCTACTTAGGCCAAGCTGGCAAAGGAGGTCACCTTAAATCACCACAAAAATAGTTGATGAATCCAAATAGTCTTTAGTCATGTTACAAAACTTAGATTTCCACCATTTTGAAGAGTTGAATCATTCTTTTAAACGTTGTTCTACAAAACCCTAATTTTATGCTCAAAGTAAGCCCTACAATTCAGGGTTTATTAGAATAGCATATTCCATACCTCCAGCCACTTGGAAACTACTTCAACATCCTCTGAATATTTCTTCTTATGCTCTAAAAAACATTACCGAGCCTCTGCAATCTATATATCTTCATAACCATTGTTGTAGCCACAACAAATGCTTGGAAAACTTATTTTTCCACTAAGACAACAACACAACTCCATTTTCTTGTAGTACCTATTCCAACACACACTCAAAACACTTAAACCATACTAAAAACTCCCTAAAATATCCATCCCACCAATCTTCTAAACCTACATTGCTGGGATGGTGAGTTCTATCCTCACAAAACCCTCAAAACTCTTGTCTGGTTTGTTAAATCAATCTTTATAAAATGAATTAAATCAGACCCCTAATTCAAATAAAGTCTTTCAAATCAATTTTTACTTAAGGATCACACATTACTTAATATAATCTAGATAAATTCACAAACTAAGAACGGTTGTACAGTCCATATAGGATTGGTAAAGAGGATTTAACACAAGAAATTGGGAGACATGGAGCTTTATTATCAAAATTTGATTCAAGAATACAAAGTTCTACCTTTTTCTCACCCAATACAATGCTTTTATAGATATTTCCCAACCAATAATTGACTTTTTAACTTCCTTCATCGACCTATCCCTTCAAATTCCTCAAAATGACTCAACTTCTATTTTTTTGCCATTTTACAAATTTAGCAACTTTTACAATTTTTGCAAATTTTCTCTTCTCGACATTTTGACCTCCTAGAATTACTCAAATACATTAAATATGACCTCATATGACCTTTTATAATTCTTTGCAATGGAAAATTGAAATTTTGCAAATTTTTTCCTTTTGAATGTATATTGAGGACAAGGTACTCTTGCACCAGATAGCAATCATAGACTTTGAGTTCTCCTTTCTTTGTCCCAAAAGTTCTTGCATGGAAGAGTCCTTTGTATGGAAATTTATCTACCAAGAGGTAGACTAGATATTAAGTCATATAAAACTAGAAAGTCTTCTTTACTACCACGAGTTGGTTGTGCAAGTTGTCGCTTATCATTATTGCCTAGTGGTATTTAGCTTCACCTTGGATGATTTCCTCTACCAAGTAGAACATCCATTCTTTGAAGAAAGTGGTAGTTGGTAGGCCAATCACTCTACTTAGGAGAGTGACTAGATCATGGTACTCCTTGAAGAAATAAATTCTAAATAGTTTATGAGGTAACTTGTTGGCACTTCCCCTCTTGGTCTTCAACCAATGTTGTTTGATCATTCTTTTGCATGTGAAAGGTTCTTGCTTCCACATGTTTTGAGAAAATTCTTTCTTTGTTTCTTTCATTTTTCCAAATCTACGAATGTTGAATGTTCTATCAATAGACTTGGAAAATAGGTCTACCACCTCTGCCATGCTTATCAATTATTTTACTACTGGATTGATAACACTCCTAATAGGCCATGACTAGCTCTAGAGCAATCAATGTGGGAGGGAAGTTAGTTGCCTTTGCAAGACCACTTGCTTTGATCTTTTTTGCATCTTATATGGTGGGGTTGATCATCACCCTTTGCTTGAATTCATCTATGTCTATGTTTCTAAGTTCTATGTCTGAAGCTATGTCCCAGATGGAAACTAACTTGGAGGTGCATTCCACCCCGTGGAACTAGTTTTTCATTTATTCCTTTTCTTCCTTTCCCCTTGGAATTCTTGTGGGATTATTTCCCTTGTAAATATTTTCAATGAGCTTCCTTGATGATCCCTCAGTAAGTTCCATAAATCTTGCACACATAGAGTGCAGTAAGTGTTTTCACATATAAGGAGGTAAACATCAGTTAAATATTACAAATCCAAGGTTAGATCCTCTCATACATCCTTAAAATATCATAAAATCCATCGTCATTTTCTTTTTGGGGTTTATTTGGATCATTTGTGCAAATGTGAGCTCAAGGGTGTTTGTTTCCTCTAGGTGGAAGCTGTCAGGAGTAGCTAGAAGAGAACTAGAGAAAAATGACATTGGGGCCACACAGTTCCACAAGCAACTACCTACAGGGATGTTCGCACATGGTTTGTATGATAAGAAAATCCCTCATGAAATGATTAAGCATGTGCAAAAATTGGCTATGAGGTACTTGAAGTCGTTAGGCAAAGCTCTGGCACTCTTGTGGGTTAAATGGGTGTGGGTACGATGGGGTGGAAATATGTTAGAGCTTGATCATTAAGTAGTGGTGTTTAGAAGATGGCAACCCACATATGAAGTTTCACATTGTGGAACTCACAGATGCCTCAGATGCTATGAGTTATGTCTTCTGATTAGTCCTCTAGAGTCAAACTTGGGAGTGTGGAAGTCAACTACTAGGCCACCGCTAGATTCTTGTTGTTAAGGAACAACCATGAGGGGATGAGGGTTCGTAGATGGCAGTCCACATAGGCAGTTCTATAGTGACCACGCTGATTAGTGTTTTCATGTTGGTGAAGGGAAAACCATCCCACATAGTTTGTAATGTAGAAGGATGCGAGCATTTAGTCATTGAATAGTGGTTATCAGTAGATGTCCCTCTGATGATAACCACTCGTATAGGTTCTCCCATGTGGACATTTTAGACTAAGTTGATTTTAACAAGTGTTGGGCTTGATGCATTCATGGCAACAATATTAGTGGAGCCTACAATGTGGGGTGGCATTAGGGATTGACCGCTAATGAAATGATAATGAAACAAGGGCCATTTGTCGAAGGACTCCTGCATAGGGATGCCTACATCGACTCATAAGCTAAGTTGATCAAATTTTGGCATTCCCAACTAATGAGGAATGGGGATATGGGGGTAATACTGTGGACTACAGGGATGCACCAGTCATACAATGAATGGCCACAACAAAACAATATTTTGTATAGATGCGATGATGTGATTTTAACTGATGCTAAGGGATTTTAAAGTATTAGGAGGATAGCAAGTGCGGGGCTAGAAACTTGAGAGGGATAAATGGGATTACCAGGGTGGATTTAGGGTTTAATCCTTAATACTTTGAACATTTATGAAACCCTACCTATAAAAAGAGAATTTTTAAAAGGTTTAAACAATGATCCAAAATAATCATGAACTTACCTTTGAAATTGCTTAAAAATCTAGAGGAAGCCTGATTCAAATCTGCTGCAAGCTTTATGCAAGTGGGAACTTGATTTCTCCTCTCAAAATTCAACTTGCTATGTCAAAATGATAGGTGGGGTGTGGTCTATTTATAGAAAATAATGCCATTAATGTGTGCATTTATTGTTAGTACAATGACAGGTTGGTTGGTGAGATGTGAAAAACCAAGTTGGCGTGATAGTTTGATTAAGACCCAAGTGGTGAAGGTTGATGCAAAACCCACTATATGGGTTAACAACAGGATTTGGCTACTAGATAGTGCTGGAGATATAGTGTCATTCCACAAGAGGAGACCCACAAATGAGGTTTTGTGAGGCCCAGTGGACGTAGCAATGAAAGGTACAAGGAAACTTGTAGGCTCAAATCTGCAAGGGCAAAAGACTTAGCAAATTTTGGGTAGGTGATTTTGGTTAGGTGGAATTTGATGACTTTACTACATGTGACCAATTTAAGCTTTAAAATAGGGGCACACAAAATGAGGCAAAATCAAAAATGACCCGATGAAAATGAGAACAAAAAGAGGGGGTCCACGATCGAAACATGGTGTGTGTGCTATAGGGACAAAAAATGGTGACTCCACTAGGAGAATGCTCCTGAGCATTCTAAGGGTAAGGATTCATCTGTAACCCAAAATCTCTAGTTTCATAGACCATAAGTCAATTTTCTCAAATGAACTGAAAACTTAAAGGAGGATGAAATCCTTGGTTGAATCAAATCACAAAACATGTCAGAAGTGTGTGTAGTGAGGCCATTCCCCTCTCTTAGAGACCATAGAGGATAGCAATCAATCTGTTGGGGAAAGCTACATAAGTTGTCTATCCCCAAAAGTAACATGGGAATCATTCCATTACTATTCATACATCCATAGCCTCGACAAAGTTGTCACTATGATCCCATGAACATTGCTTTATTTCTAGCTAGGCATCCATATCCCTGATAGAGTTGCTTGCACACCCACATAGTTGATTGTTTCAACATTTCCTTTTCTTTCTTTTCTCTTTTATATTTTCTTTGGATACTCATTTATTCAACTACATAAGCACAAAGGCTCATAGTGGGTTTGGAATTCAGTGTGGTCACTAGAGCAAACTTAATATTTTTCACTTGTTGAAGCTTCATGATGACTATCATACAACTCATTGAAAGTTTTTATGGTGTATATTATGTGTAATCTAAGATAGTTGTGAAGGGATTCAAATAAGGGTTTGGTCCTAGGTAAAGTTAGAGTTCAAGTGAGGAAACCCACTTTATGGAAGTAGACATAAACTCATGGTAACTGATGAATACTTATCCAAGGAATGAAAGGAGCATATAGTAGAGTGGGCCCTTTGACTAGGCTAAGCACAACCACTGCATTAAGATCAAAAGACACCCTCAACAAAAGTGAAATAACAAAGCAAAAAACCTAATCTAATTATATATGGCTCTATAAAAAGGGTGAGCTTAGACAACTTAGGAAAGGAAATAATGCTTGAGGTACTACCCATTGACAGGCAATGAGACATCCTCTCCAGTTAACGTTTTGAGGCAAAAGGAATTATCTCCCAAAATCTCAAAAATTTCAAAGGGGCCAAGCCAAATCTTGTTGAATTTTTCAAGTACCACTTTCTTTTAATGGGACTTGTCCCAATAGTCGCGCCCACAAAAGGATATGAAAATCATAGCAAAACCTATCTTGGGAATTGGACATTCCAGCAGGCGACTAATATCTCTTCATGGTCATTCATTTACTTGTCAAACCAGGGAACGTATACTTGAAATGGAGCAGCACAATATATGGACTAAGAACTAGTTTTAGTCACAACTTAACGGAAACAAATACTTGGAAAGAATTCTACCTACATGACAGGAAGGTATTGCAAGGTTCTCTAAACTCAACCATAATTTAACCAAAGCAGAAATCATAACAGCTACGACTGAGAAACAAACTATGAACTGGCCTTATACTGCAGGAACAAACATAGGGATGGATTCCTGATGTTGTAGGAACAATATAAGACTGAGTTTGCATAGAAACTTTCAAAGATGGAATCTAACTTATGATCAATAGAAAATGAACGGCTAACTAACTAACTCTAGATACTTACTAAGTGGGCCCCCTTAGCAAGCATCAACTAATTACATAAGTATTGAACTCAGAACTTCATCAAATTTTATTCATAAACTTAGAATGGTATACATTGTTCTGTTCATATAAAAAACTAATAAAAATCTCTATCTCTTGTCATATAGACTCTGTTTTTATTATCATACTAACTTTTACATGATATCCTTTCTATCTCACTATGCTTGCTCACTTGTGTAGGAGGAACACTTATTTAAATAAGGAAAACAACTAACTAACTAACCCTAACAGAGAAAGGCATGGATGTAAAATGTATCTTGAAATCGAGGAACAGACTTCATAAATGAGTTTATCCGTTCAACCCGATCCAAAGAGAATCTAGCACTCCACTCTTTCCAAATTAACTGATATTTAAAATCATTCCCAACAGTTTCGGTCAAAGATTCTTTGCCAGAGCTTCCTCAAAGTCATGCAGGAAATGGACTTTACTACAAGGCCGAGATCGGTTGCACTTGACGCGATCATACTTTCTTGAACAACCTGTGAAACACAAGGTAACAGATGCAAAAGAAAAGGTGCATGGCACATACACAATATTCATTCATTAATCACATATTTAAATCTATTTCATCATTCAAAAAATACATGTGTTATACCAGTCATTTGCAGAGTCAAACAGGGTAATAAATATAGACATGTCAACATGATAGGCTACAGGAACATGAAAGTGTATTGCTACAGGATATCCCCCAATAAAAGGTTTCAAAAGATTTAAACAACCATGAACGACATAAGTAAGGGTAGTAAAAGTACACCATGATATCCAAATTATGAACATATTTTGGGCTCATCATTTGCCCCCCTACTTAGCCCAATGCTGGTCCTCCAGCATTAAACTTTATGGTGGTCTCTCTGAAATCAGTGGTTGAGGCATGACTCTAAAATGGAGTTCCAAATTTGTAATAAAAACCTTTGAAACTTTGCCACCTTTCATACCTACGAGCTTCTGTATCTTCATTAATATTTGTAGCTTGGTAGGGATAAAGGGGCCACATTAGCACAGGAGGTCTAAATGTCAAGGGAAACCACAATTCAAACCTCTTTTGAAGGCCCAACTGTATGTATCTACTTGATCTTTTGAGAGCTTCCATAAAATTCAGGGGACTATGAGGCTTAGACCTTCTTAACCCAACTGTTAATCTCTCCCACCTCTTCTCAATTCTGGAGTATGAAAGCTTCCAAAACAAGTATGTTTTGTTCCTGAAACTCATCATATACCTATTTTCTGAGATCAAATATTTTCATCCTGGCTATATCATTATTAAATCCATATGCCACAGTAAGCCAGGTTTTCAACATTTTATGGGGGTCTGAACTCTTAGGGCGCAATGGAATAGGCTCATTCCTTTCAACTTCTTCATATGCTTCCCATTGCCTGCCATAATTTGCTTCGTTTGCCACCCAAGGCATAAGTGATCTCAAATGGATGTCACCAATGTACAGAAGGGGATTCCACTCTATTTCAAATGGAATTATAAAGCCATGTAAATAAAATTCACACAAAGAATTCCTTAGCCAATTAGGAGCTGCCTGGTATGCATCATAGAATTCTTTAGCAGTGCGAATAATAGGATCTAGATTTCTAGAAATTCTCATTAACTGGAACCACAAAAATTGTTTTTTGAGACACAAAGCATAAACTCTGGGTGGTGGTCTACATTCCATAATCTGACCAGTTACCTTCAAGATTTCATCCATTTTCTCCTTTAACTCATGAATTTCCTATTTCTGCTTCTCAGTTTCCTTTTTGAGTTTCTTCTTTTCTTCCTCCCAAAGACTTTGTTGCATTTCAATCTTGGCTAGGTGGCAGAAACTCAGGGTTTGCAATGTAACTGGTCTCCATGTAGCTTTGAAATATTCAAAAAATTCAATCAAAAATGTCTTTTTGTAGACAAAAATGGCTTGACAAGTTCCAGGGGAAATGAAGCTTCATTGGCCACTTCCAATTGTTTAGTCTACTCCTCTTCTTGCTGCAGGATGAATTCCTATTGTTGCAGTGGAGAAGACTGTGCTTCCTCCGAAATCTGCATAGCCGCAACAGCCAAGTCATCGAGACTTGGTACCCCCTTTCATTATGCTCAACTTCCCTTGTCTCAATTTGTTTTTCTTCAGGAATAACAAATGAACTCTATGCAGCACTCTCATACACATTCTGAGAAACATCATATTTAGGCTCTACAGATTCTTCTAAAATTATAATAACCTTAGGTTGAGGTGAAGCAGGGGAGACTTTACATTGTTTTCTTATGGAAACTCTTCTTAGCAATGTTGTGGCTGCCGGAGGTGCTCTCGTAGCCTTCCTCTTTTGGAATTGCCTAGAGGGTTCAACCTTATTAGAGGATGATGGTGAGCTGGTAATGGCAATAGGTGTTGCTGTAGGAGATGTTGCAGGAGAAGAGCGTTACCTTTTCTGAGAATGAGGGTCAAATTCTGGGGTTTGTTCCGCCCCAAATGACTCTCCTGCCTTTGTTTTTCCTTTCTCTCTCCTACTAGCAGACCTAGTTTGCACCCGAGAAGACTCTGGTGTGAGAGCTAAAGGACCAGGTGTTGTAGGAGTAGATGACCCTTGCCCTGTTCTCCTACTGGTAGACGCCGTTTCCTCTTTCTTTTTCTGAGGTCATGGGGTAAGTGCCCTAGGGGGTTCTAGAAATTGCAGGCTCTTTTGGGCAACAAATTCTTGCTAGGAAATAGGTGATACATCTCTCAAAGAGCGTTCAATCAATAGTTATATAAGGCCATGGTGGGCAATAGAGTTATCTTTCCCCTGTTGGGTTTCGTGGGCACATTGTTCCAGAAATTTTAACAAAAAGTTCATAACATTAACAACTAACCCATGCCTCATATGACTCAGCAATTTGAAATGGTAAGAATGCAGGTAAGAAAAACAACCTTCACATGTTAAATACCTGATTATGAAAGCAGCGTATTCTGGATATGGAAGAGGCAATGAAACTCGCTTGCATCCCTGCTTAGAGACATCCAAGGGTCCATCAGTGGGTATTGTAAATTCTGCCCTTGCAGAGACAACATCCGAAGAAAAATTCTCTCCAATGGCTAGAAGCTCAATTACTTGTCAAATAGCACCAAAAATGGTCGCACCCACAAAAGGATATGAAAATCATGGCAAAACCTATCCTAGGAATTGGACATTCCAGCAAGTGACTAATATCTCTTCATCGTCGTTCATTTACTTGTCAAACTAGGGAACATATACTTGAAATGGAGCAGCACAATATATGCACTAAGAACTAGTTTCAGTCACAACTTAATGGAAACAAATACTTGGAAATAATTCTACCTACGTGACAGGAAGGTAATGCAAGGTTCTCTAAACTCAACCATAATTTAACCAAAGCAGAAATCATAACTATGCTTTAGGAACAAACACAGGGATGGATTCTCGATGTTGCAGGAACAATATAAGATTGAGTTTGCATAGAAACTTTCAAAGATGGAATCTAACTTATGATCAACAGAAAATGAATGACTAACTAACTAACTACAAATACTTACTAAGTAGGCCCCCTTAGCAAGCATCAACTAATTACGCAAGTACGGAACTCAAAACTTCATCAAATTTTATTCATAAATTCAGAATGGTATACATTGTTCTATTCATATGAAAACTAACAAAAATATCTATCTCTTGTCATACAGACTCTATTTTTATTATCATACTAACTTTTACATGATATCCTTTCTATCTCACTATGCTTGCTCACTCACGCAGGAGGAACACTTATTTAAATCAGGAAAACAACTAACTAACTAACCCTAACAGAGAAAGACGTGGATGTAAAATGTATCTTGAAATCGAGGAACAAACTTCATAAATGAGTTTATCCGTTCATCCCGATCTAGAGAGAATCTAGCATTCCACTCTTTCCAGATTAACTGATATTTAAAATCCTTCCCAACAGTTTCGGTCAAAGAGTCTTTGCCAGAGCTTCCTCGAAGTCGTGCAGGAAATGGACTTTACTGCAAGGCTGAGATCGGCTGCACTTGACTCGATCATGCTTTCTTCAACAACCTGCGAAACACAAGGTAACAGATGCGAAAGAAAAGGTGCATGGCACATACACAATATCCATTCATTAATCACATATTTAAATCTATTTCATCATTCAAAAACTACATGTGTTAGACCAGTCATTTGGGGAGTCAAATAGGGTAATAAATATAGACATGTCAACATGATAGGCTGTAGGAACATGAAAGTGTATTGCTATAGGATATCCCCCAATAAAAGGTTTCAAAAGAGTTAAACAACCATGAACGACAAAAGTAAGGGTAGTAAAAGTACACCATGATATCCAAATTATGAGCATATTTTGGGATCATCACCCAACATAGGACCAAATTTGCAATCATAAAGGCCTTAACTTTGGCTCTACTATCAAACCATCTCTTCACTATGCCTTGGTGTTTGGTGAAGTTTTCTATTGCTTGGGTGTAGACTTCTTATAAATGAAGTTGCTTAGCTAAATGAGCCTCATTGTGTTCTCCCTCCTCAAAGTATGTGTTAATGAATTGTAGTGTACAGATCTTGAGGTGGACTAGGAAAGAAGGCTCTAGACCATAAACAAGGTAGAAGGGTGAATTTCCCAAGGAAACCTTATAACGAGTGTGATCTACCCATAAAGTAAAATGCAGTTGGGTATGCTAATCTTTTGGCTTTTTATCGAGCATATTTTTGATGAATGTCAACAAGTTATTATTTTTAGATTCAACCAAGCCATTTCCTTGAGGATAGTAGTTGGATGAGAACTTGAGGAGAATCCCATAGTCAAATATCGAACTAGAAAGTTTAAGGGAAGCAAACATAGGGCCATTATCACAAACAAGTGCAAAGGGATAAGCCAAAATGATTAACAATAAAAGTGTCAAGAAAATTGACAACTACCTTAGATGTACATTACCTACAAGCAATTCCTTCAGTCCATCTAGTGCAATAATCAAAGGCGGTCAGAATATACTTATGGCTTGCAAAGGATGATGGATTGATGGGACCAATGAAATCAAGCCCCTAGTGAGAAAAGGGCCTTACCTCAACTAGCTGAAATGGGACAATGGTGTACCTTTCCCTGGTGGTAGTTGTATACATTCAAAATTGGTCTGTGGAATATTAATTAAATATTGATTATTTAATTAATAAATTTTTAATCCTCTACTATATAAATAAATCAAATTTATTTGCATAGTTCCTTTCCTCTTAATTCTTCTATTCCAATTCACCTCTTTCACGATTTAATTAAAATGAACAAGTCTAAATAATTTTTTTAATTTTAATTAACTTCCCTCTCACTTAATTCAAATTTTTAAATTTGAATTACATCACATTTCTACATACTTTTCTCTAACTACCTTCCACCTCACCCTCCAACTCATCATGTGTCACATGAAAATGATTATTATTATTTTCTAAATTGGATAATTAGTCTCAACAATTTATCCACCTTGAGAACACATGGATCCTTCATCCAAATGATTCCCTCTTGCACTTGGAAAAATGGCTCTATTAAAGGGAACATTTACATTGTTTCTCCATCCTCTTCATTCTTCTCCGTTGGATTCTCTAGATTAAATCTTGATCACTCATGGCTTCCAACTCACCTAAGGCCTTGGAAAAATCCATAAATTGAGCCCAATTTATAGTTTTTGGATAAGGAGCAATTGCATAATCTTACTCTACAGAATTTGACTTGATTTTTTAGAGCTTCATTTGCATTTTTAGCTTAGCATTTAGAGTAGTTTATCAATTTTTTTTGGATCATGGCTCCTTTAGGTATTTCATAGTTCAATCTAGCATGTAGAATCAATTCTAATCTCATTAGCATTAGTATAGTTTTAGATTATCTTCCATTTCATATCATTTTGTGCATATTTGGCCCATTTCACCATGTCAATTTATCATTTCGTGTAGCTGAATCTTTTAATCATATAGATGTAGGTTTATAATCTTCATTACAAATGGATAAGCTACTCGTTTCTTAAATGGAATCTTAGTGGTTTGTGTAGGAACAAGATCTAAGAGAATGAATTACTTAGACATTTGATAATAGAGGAAGATGATAAGTTTCTAGGAAATTTTGTTATTGAATTATATTTGAGTAACTTGAATAATTTCCCTAATGCAATACTTTTCATCTAAGTGTGTTTGTTTTGATATAATTCATGCATATTTTCTAACACACATAAATTGGCACCCATTGTGGGGCCTAGCCCCTATTATTTTAACATTTTCTAGAAGTTTTGTTTTGCAGGCTTGAACGTGTAGTTTTCTGGAGCAACTGCGTAATTTTCTAGTGTTTATGAAAGATTCTCTGGTGCTTACACCGACTGTTCTAGCACTTCTAAATATTTCTCTGGCACTTCCAAGCCATCCTATGGTGCTTCGGGGAGTTTCTCTATCACTTTTACTCTTTTTTGTGGTGCTTTGGGAAAATTCTATGGTGCTTTCAATCAATTTTTTTGCACTTCTACTTTCTGTTATGGCACTTTTAGTTATTTCTGCAATTTTTCTTGAGAATGAAAACTAATGTTGGAATTTTTGTTTTGTAGGTTGCATAAAACACTATCAAAGACCTTGCTAACACTTAATAATGCTTGACAAAGAAAATTTAATGATAAACTACTAATGAATTTGATACAGGAGCTGGATTTTATGTCTTTCTTTCTTGCTTAAATTAGGAACATAGATTAATTAGCAAGGAATGAACACCATGTTTACTACTTGTTTGGAAGGGTAGGCATATGCTCTCCCCTTAACTGGGTGACCAAAAAGCCAGACCCCTTCCTTTTCATTTATTTTGTGGTTTTTTTTGAATGGTAGCCATATGCTCTCCCCTTAACTAGGTGACCAAAAATCCAAACCCATTCTTTGTTAATCTACGAGTGTGAGTAGGGTATACATCGAGGGTTCTCTCTTTATTCATGAAAAATAAAGAGGATCGAACTACGGATATACTCTCTTGCTTTTGTTTATCCTAGAGGGCCTACCTTGGGGAAAAAGTACTCACCCAAGGGAATGACTCAACTGATAACACTCTAAAGTCAAGAGCATTTCCAACTGAGATATAAATGTAGATATTGGAGTAAATGCCAATATGACATGGTTGGGTCCAAAGAGAAGATTAGAAATGGTCTCTCTCCTTGATGGGTCAACCCCTACAAATGGAAAGTCCTTACTAGAACTCTTGTTTTAGAATTGGCCAAATCCTTTATCTATTCTCTTGGTACAACACCGGTCGGTGTGAAGGCATCCACATTCTCATAGTATTTAGTAAAGATGATTAGTCTACCATGGGAGTTTCATGGAGGTTAGAAGCTTGGTTGACCTAGAAGAGAGTGCAATGTAAGGGGGGCCCATGTGGCCAAGCTTCTAAATTCATCCACTAAAGATAAGTGCGGTTGGGGTAAAACCCACATGGAATCCAAGAGGATATAGTCCATCACAACCCTAGGGAATGTACATTATGCTTGATTGTGCTTGTCAAATTGTTCTCAAAACAAATCTCAAATGAAACTTTACATGCTAGAAAAAACTACAGAAACTATGATTCATAATACATCATCTGGAACAAACCATCTTTTGACCAAAAACTAGAAAAATTAAGAAAACTGGAAACAAACTATTGAATACTCTATCCAATACTTCTGTTGTTTTATGTGGTGCCTTCACCAAGTTTTTCAGCGCATTCCCCCTCTATTATAGCACTTCAGCCTTATTTACTAGTGCATTCAAGCTTTTCTGTGGAACATTTACCTTGTTCTATTACACATCCTAGCTATTTTTTGGCACTTCCAAGCTTTTATGTGTTGCATTCACCTCATTCTATTGCACATCCCTACCATCCTATGGTGCATCTGAGTCATTCTATGGTGCTTCTACCTTTTAGCACTTTTTCCCTCTGTAACGTCGCTTCCACCAAAATCTAGAAATAGAAAGCTAAATAAAATTCCCATCTATCATTTTGCAACCAGAATTCAAACACCTTTCTTGGTCAAAGTCATTTTCAGCCTTGGCAAGGGTCTAAACCTGGTTTTTATCCAATGACTTCCCAAAAAATCAAAATTTGAAAACCAGAATGCATAGTTCTTAGTCCAGAAGACTGTCAACAATGTCTTTCCATGCATTACGACTTTAGGGACAAATTTCTCTTCAATTTTAGAGAAAAGATTTTAAGAACAACCCCGATTTGTATTCATTTTATTATTTCCAAAACCCAAGACTCTTCCAAAGATTCAAACATCTTTTCTAGAAAGAAAATTTCTCACCATTTCACAATTGAAACAAAAAATTTAAAATCTCCTCAAGTTAGGAATTATCCCTTGAGTCCAAAAATTTCTTAAAATTGACGTATCCAAGTAAAACATTTTACCTAAACTTTGATCAAAACTCTAAAAGTACCCATCATCATCAACACTCAATTTTGATCATCGAAGTTGAGTTTCCCTATAAAGGTCTTTATCCTTCATCATTGAGACAATACTTTGTATCAAATTTTCCTCACCTTGGTTACATCAGGGTATGTGCAGGATCATCATGGAAAAAATAGGCCTTTAAGTGGCAAAAAAATTAGAAAAATCAAAGTTAGGAAACTTGACGTAAAAATTTGAATAAGTTATCTATATTATTTCAAAAATATGTAAGAATAGAATTTGTAGCAAATTGAATGTAGTTTCTAAACTACTAGGTTTGTTTAAAAACAAAATAAACCTATTTGGTGAAAATTTGAAAATTTCAATGCAATGGTACTTAAATTTCACAGGAAAAATAAGTGGTGTCTATCGACCACCCTAACTACAATAAAATGATAATATTTTTTATAGATTTTATATATAAGTAGAGGGACTCATGCCCTAATGTGATGCATATTTTTTGTAATTTTTGAAGTAGAGATTGCTGTCATAATAGTGGTTTACAATTCCTGAGAGGAGCGAATTTTCTGAAATCACATATTTTTAGAAAATATAATAATTTAAGCCTTAAAAAGTTCCATTTTAAGGATTCCAATTGAAGAGGGTTTGATCAATCACCTTAGATCAAACCCCCTTGGATAGAACCTCGCTAGTTTTAAACCATACCTATAAATGCATCTCCTTTACACCTATCAAAATGCTGATAAAAAATCACTTTTGATTTAGCTTTGGGGGATCAAATGAATTCATTTAAAATTTATTTCAAATGATTATGGTATTCCTCAGAACAAACTATCCAATGAATATAATTTTAATATGTTTTGGTTTTGTTATGTATTTGTTTTTTAAGTTTTATTAAACATAGGTTTTCATCGAAAATGAATTTCTTTGTTCTTTACATGTGGAAAAATAGAAGATTATAAAAAAAAAAAAATTGAAAATATGAGTGCACCAGATACTGAATTCCTTGATCCAACAAAAAAAATTAAATTAAATTTTGACATATACAAAAATTCGCGGCGTTATGCAGTGTATTTATTATGCAATTGTAATTTGTTTGACTTTGAAACTTGATTAAGGAAAAAAATATTCAATAAAAACTATCTAACCAAGTGGAAGCACACTAGATATCAGAGTTACAAAATCTAAATTTGAAAGAATTATAATTTTATCCTTCATGGAAAAAAAGTTATGCATTATCACGATTGTCTGCGTCACTTTTTAAAAATGTTATTTTCTGAAAAAATCAATTTTAAATTAGAGGAGATGGAAAAAGAAGTGCAATTTGATTCCAAAATTTTGAAAAAATATTTTGAATCTCACAGAGACAAAGAGGCTGATGAGACTCTAAGTTTGCACCATCTTCAAATTCCTCCACCGGTTTAGCAGCTATAGAGTGCTTTCAGTCTTGAATTGATTAAAAATAATTTTAGTGTCGATTTGTGGGAGTTGTAAAACCACTATTATAGGATCACCCGATAAATAATTAATTATGAATTTTTTATTACAATTTTTTTAAAATATAAAACTTTAATGTCGACCACCTTAACTTTGTCAAAACTTCATGAAATTCATTTTTTCTTTTTAATCCTATAGTATGCAAAGCATAGAATGTGACACATGTTTTGGATTCAAATGTGATCTGGTTAAGCTATAGATGTTTTCAATCAACCTATCAATCGGGACTTTTAATTAAGTAATTTGAATAGAAATGAATAATAATTATTTATTAAATTCAAATTAAAGCATAATTTATATATTGGTGGAAAGCTGAGAATCTCCTTTAAGAACCCTTTTTGTTTCATCAACTTTGGGTGAAAAAATAGTCATCAACCACATACCCATCATATTGCCACTTTTTGGCCCATCATGATCCTACACATACCCATCAATATAATTCATCATTCTATTCAACCTAGGTATTTCCTTGGCACTCTCAAACAATTATCAAAATTTAGAAAATCTTAGTCACTTGTATGCCCATTTTAACAAGGCCCCAAAAACAAAAACTTAAGGACAAGGAAATTGATTCTCCAAATATTATGGTTGAACCAGAAGAAAATCCTTTTCATAAGATTTCCCAAAATGAAATAGATGAAATAATAGAAGATGTTGAACAAGCGAATCCAGATCCCAAATTCCATAAATTCCTAGAAAAAGTCTTTGAAAAGGATGGGAAGAAATACCTTTTGATGTTAGCCAACCAAGGGGCTAAGTTACCAAATGATTTTGATGTTAACAAATTAAAGAATGTCACAAAGAAAATTGAAACTAAAATGCTTACTGCAGATCAAATGACTACCTTGAAAAATTATATGCAAAACCTTCAACAACAACTCCAAGATATGCAAGGGGGGACTCCAAAATCGTACCTATTGCGGGATATTTGTCCCTATCCCTTTGATAGAAGGTTAAATATGATACCATTTCCCACAAATTGTGACTTACCAAAATATGACAAATACAATGGGAAGTCTGATCCAATAGACCATGTCCAAGAATTTTGAACCATGAGTCTCAATTTCTCTCATGAGGACACATAATTAATGAGACTCTTCCCTTGTAGTCTAGGAGGCCATTGTATGGAATGGTTCTCAAAGTTACTACCAGGCATAAAATCCTTCGAAGAACTGGTTAACAAATTCATCACACAATATTCCTACAACATATCCCATG